>PVJH01003019.1:30217-152495 GCA_004026705.1 Nesogale talazaci | reverse complement strand
TAGTTTTGTTATGCCAACATGGCCAAAGAAGATAGGGAGGTTTGTTATGACAACAAGTTCAATGAACACATGAGATTGATTAAAGCGTGGTGATATAAATGGCTTGGTAAGTCCCGCCTTGCTCTCTTTGTTTTTGTATTTTTTGGACTAGCCTGCTGCTTTGTTTGTCTTGTCCCTCAATCTGCGAGCTACACTTCCCGGAAAACACCTAATACTTGGAGTGTCTCGCTGTGAGTTGAGGTCCTTTAAGCCCTGCTTCACCACGCTCCTGGAATATACATCTCTTGAATTGGGGACTGTAAGACCCTGTCAACAGGCTGACTGTTGGTGACCTGACCTGCTGTTTGCTCTACAGAGGACAACTCAGCGACCCTCAAGACTCAAACTGCCAGTAAACTTACTGTCTCATGCAAGTGAGTTGCATTGGATCATTTGTACTGCTTTATAGATTAGTTAACTATTTCTTATGTTGTATATCTTTTGATCTATATAAGTATATATAGAAAAAAAGACAACTGATTTTCAACAAAGGTCCAATGAACATTAAAGGGAAAAGGGAAGTCCTCTTCAATAAATGGTGGTGGAAAAATTAATATTTATCTGCTGAAGAATAAAACAAGGCCTATATCTCACCCTATACACAAAACGAACTCAAGATGAATCAGAGAATTTAATGCAAAACACAAAGCTATCAGGGTCATCAATAAGAAATTTGGGCCAATCTCAGGCCCTCATTAAGGGCATAGACAGGTTGCCAGATGTGAGAAAGGAAGCACCGAGTGTAAGACAAAATCAATGAATAGGACCTATTCAACATAAAACACTTGGGTGCATCAAAAATTTTTATTAAGAGTAAAATAAGTGCCCATAGATGGGGGAAATATATTTAACAATGAGATAAGGTATAAAGGACTAATTACAGAATACAGCAAATCTATCAGAAACAAAACAAAATAACTCTTAAAAGTTGGGGCAATAACCTGAATAGTCACTTTACAAAGGATGACACCCAAATAGCTAGCCGGTACATGAAGAAATACTCTCAAACACTAGCCATCCAGGAAATGCAAGTCAAACCAAGAATGAGATATCATCTAAAATCAATTAAAAACAACACAACACCCCCCCCAAAAAAAAAGAAACCCCAGAGATTAACAAATGCTGGAGAGGGTATATAATGATTGGAAGTCTCTCTCTCTCTCTTTTTTTGTTTTTTGAACTCTTCTCTCTCAATACACTCCTAATGGGCTCTATTAATAAGTACAAACACTCTGGCAAGTGATATGGATTCTAAAATAGCTGGCATTAGAGATACCATATGACCCAGCAACACTATTAGTGGCATAAACCACAAAGAAATATGAGACAGATCATGAACAGATGCATGATTTTCATGTTTATTGCAGCACAGTTCACAATAGCAAAAAGTTGAAAGCTAGTTAAATCCTAATCAACAGAAGGATAAATCAATTAAAATAAAATGAAAAAAAAAACCCTTTGGTGCATATAAACAATGGAGGGACTATGAATCCCTGATGAAATACCTCACAACATGGAAGAGTCTTGAAACCAGTATGCTGAACGAATTCAGTCAATCACAAAAGGATACATGCTGTATGTGTGCACTTCTATAGGGATGAGCATGAGGATGGTACAGGCTCAGACTTGCAGACCATGAAGTCTGTTAGCCAGGACAGCCAGAAACCTTGGCAGAGAACCTAACTGGTGCCAATAAATCATGCACCGTCCACTCTATGTGTGTATCTCGGAGGTCCCTGTGACTGAGGGGCCAACATATCAGCTGAAACCAGACCATCAAGAGAAAAGAAGGGAAGGATGACTGGTTAGTGACTTCCTTGTAAAGTTTTGATGAAGTCTCCCATACTGACAGACATGCCCATCAGAGTGATAAAGGACATTGATAAAAAGACAAGTCAGGAGGGAGGAAGGTTGGAAACACATCTAGGATAAGACAGTTCCATGTCTGTTGGAAGAGAGAAGATTAATTTTTTAGTGGGTTAAAAAAATTACAAACAATATCTTTAAGAACCCTAAAGGGGCAAGTATGTCTGATAGCATGTACCTAATAAACCACATTGGCCAAAGATTCTGTGCACCCCCCTGGGCACTCAGGCCAAGTGCCATAGAACACTGAGGCATTGAATACTGAATCTTCAGCTGCACAAAACGCTTCAAATGCCATACCAGAGGGATTGAAGGTGGAAACTCCATGAAGTGAACAAGACTCTACCTCAACTACACCTGAAACTTGGAGATTTAAGACTGAAATTGAACGATGCCTGAATAAGCAAAAGAAAGTTATATGCAGAGTATTGCATGTCGGTAGGAAGGCCACATTGACTTAGTACTTCAATGTTCTACTTAATGCATTACAATATGTATTAATTTGTCACCCCTGTGCATTGTGAGTGCATGTTGTTGTAAGCTTGCCTGAGAACCAAGTCCCATTGTTTGTGTATATGGCGCTCACTCATTTAAGGATTTATTCCACACAAGAGAATAATCCAGGTATTGCAATGAGCCTACACTTTTCAATCTCCCCCTCTCAATAGTGTTTTATTTTATTTTATTATTTTTCTTTTTTTAATTAATTTATCATTTTATTGGATGCTTCTACATCACTTTCCATCATACTTAGTTGAATACATAGTTACATACACTGTGCCAAGCACCCCCACTTCCCTGTCCTCATCCACATTCTCCCAACATCTGCCCCTCCACTTGGGACCTTGATATGGGCACCCCTCCCTTTCCCTTCCAACCTTCCCCCCCGTTCCCCAGTCCTCATTACTCTGCAGTCATTATTGTTTTGTCATATCTGCCCGACATCTCCCCCTGCCCACTCCTCCCTACGTCTGCCCTCCAGATAGGAGACAGTCTGCAGATCCCCACAGCTAGTTTCCTCTCTCCACTCCACTCTCCCTCTACCCATCCAGCAACTTCACTCCCACTATTGACCCTGAGGAGTCAATCCACCCCGAGTTCCCTCGTTTCCAGTTCCCACCTCCACCAGTGTACCTCCTCCAGTGCAACTGGAACTACAGGGCAGATTTGGGGCTGTGATGGTTGGGGAGAGGAAACCTTCAGGAAATAGAGGAAAGTTTTATGCTTCATTGTTACTTCACTGACCCATCTCTCCCCCGTGACTCCCCTGTAGGGGGGTGTCCAATTGCCCACAAGTAGACTTTGGGTCCCCACCCTGCTCTCCCCTCATTCTTACTAATTTAATCCTTGTTCTTTGATGTTTGATGTCTGCTCTCTTTGACCCCTTGTGATCAAACCAATATTTCTGTCTATGTACTTTCCTGAGATGATCAATAAGGACAAGTGGGGACAGGAGAAAGAGTGGTGAAGATGGCTAATGGTACCCGGCTATCAAGACATAATGTCTGAGGCCTCAAAGGCCTGAGGATGAGAAAACAGTGCAACAAGGCCTACCATAGAAGAAACACACCAACCTGTGCGACCATGAGGAGTGGAAAGAACCAGGCTATCAGGCATCAAAGAACAAAAAACATATCGTTAAGTGCCCACCATCCTGTCATGATCACTGAGTACAAAAGGGTGCAGAGGCAGACAGAGCTGAGGAAACTGATGGCGCCCAGTCACTAAACGATAAAGTTGCTGGGATCTTAAAGGCTAGAAGGTGAATAAGTGGCCATCCAGTGCAGAAACTTCAATTGTGTTTCAAAAATTAGTACCAAGGACTAATCAATGAGACTATATACAGAAAGTTCTTGTGCCCCAGGGAGATGACTGATCATTGCCTATCATAAATTGACAAGGATGTCTCCAAGGTGATCCAGAGGCAGAATAATAACATAGATTCAAGAATGGATTTTGGACTTGCACTTAATCTTTGCTCCAGTCTCAGACAAAAACAGTGTTACCAAATGGCCCTGCTTTATACTTACCCTGATGAAAGAAGCACAGAAGATATGAATGCTACATAAAAGGATGCTGAAGAATTTAGACGGTGCCTGACTATGAGATTGAATGGTACCTGGGATCTTAAAAGTTTGTTTCCAAACAAGCAAACATCTAAATGAGATGGCAACTATGTCTACAAACTCTACACACAAATATCTGTGACCCAAGGATTGTAAATATAATATAATCAAAATTCTAATGAGCAAAGAGTATCAGAGCTTAAGCTGTGAAATTCTGGTGTATGTATTTGTGGATGACAAAGGAAGTCCCAAATACATTTGCAACATCTACAGAGGGAATGAGTCTCTGGTGATTTTCCTCTAGTTATGATTGTGGGATTGTAATAAAATGGTTATCAGACAGAGAGTATTGGAGAGATGACTGTAATAGATTAAAATGATAAATCTGAAACAAATAGCTGAAACCTTGCAACATGATCCCCTCTTTGATACATTTTGGGCTCGAATTTTTTTCTATGTTGATTTTCTTCATATTGGGATTTATCTCTGTTGTTTTTTGTCATTGTTGGTAGCCTTCTTGAATCTTTCATATGTATTTTTCTATGTTTTTTTCTGAATATGAAACCCGGGATGGATTAACCTACAGAGACAAGTATAATAAAGGGTTTCTAGAGGATTTGGTGAGGGCTGTGGGAGCGGGGGGTGGCGGTGGGGGGGAGGGGGAGGGCTAAGGTTGAACTGATATCAAGATATGCAAGAAGGAAGAAATGTTTTGAAACTGATTTGGTAACAATTTAACAATATTGCTTCATGTGATTGAACTATGGAGTATGAAGTCTGGACTGGCTCCTAATAAAATGGCTTGGAAAACAGAAAAGAAAAACGCGCCTCAACTCAAGTTTTGTTCACAAGGCAGATAAATCACTTTTGTTTGGTAATATATACAGACTGCACAAAATTAGTCCTCACTAACAAAAAAGTGTGCACTCTTTTCAAATAATGACCTCATTTTTATATTAATTCAAAATATTAACAAGCACAGTAGAATGACTATATTTAAATACAAAAGTGACTTTAGTAAATTAAAATTTAATTTGGAATTGAAAAGAAAAATTGTCAAATATTTTAGCACCATGGTCAAACACCAGATTTTAACCTTTCTCTAGCATAGAAAATGTGCAATTCTCTGTGCTTTTAAACTTCTTTATTGAATCTAAATATATATAATTTAGCCCATCATAATTATGTTTTTCTTGACCCTGTGTTTAAGTGAAAAAAAAAAGTATTCCCTCTATTTTAGCTTAGGTTACATTGTTCTTTGTGATCTCAGAAATGCTGATTATGACTCTGTTGATAATGCATTTCAGTTAGATGAGCTATGTATTTTTTTTTTGGGGGGGGGGCATCACTGCTCTCCGGTGGTGGGAGAAGGAGGCCCAGCCCCACTGCTGGAATTGAAACTCCGTCCCAGTGGGCTGCAGTCCTGCGCACAACCACTACGCCATCGGGGCTCAGACCTGTTTGTTTTTTTTTTTTTAGTTTTTTTAGGCATCACTGTCCTCTGGTGGTGGGAGTAAGAGGCCCACCCTTTGTTCCTGTGGAGCTGGAATTGAACCTCCACCCCAGCGGGCTGCAGTCCCGCGCACAACCACTACGCCACCGGGGCTCAGCCTGAGCTATGTATTTTTTTGTGACTCCGTCCACTCTTGTTGCATATAGATCTCCCAAGTTTCTGCATCTTATTTTAATGTATTTTCCTTATCCACCAAACATATTACCCAAGGTATCTCAGATTGTATAAATGAGGCTGTCTTTCGGTGCTCTTGAGTTCATTTCACCTCCTGATAAACTCATACGACAAAATAAAACACTGCTTAGTTCTATGTCATCTTCGTAATTTTAACGTTTGAGCCCATTATTGCCATCACTGTTTCTTTGCAGGTCTTTCTGTTTTCACTGACCCTGAATTTTACCAAGTGTGCTATATTTTTCCACTGACCAAAGTACATAATCTGTACAGTATCTTTTAACTAAACACACACAAAATAAGGTATCACCGCAGTTTTTTACCAAATCTGCCCGCTTTTTCTTAGTTTCCATTTGTGACAATGAGTTTGGTGTGAACTTAGATTTGTCAGTTTCTCCCCTCTACCGCCATTATTCATTTTTTATCAAGTTTGCTTGTCTATCTCTTGCAATTCTCAAATGAAAACATTTTCTCCATCCACATTACCCTATTTCATTCCTCCCTTTCTATAACTCAGCTTAACTGAGCGTAACTCAGCTTATGAGTTCACAAATCTCCTCTTCCAATTATTACCACAAAAATCATGATAAACGTCAGCACTTATCATTTCACTGACTTAGAAAAGGCTTGTGGTAAATTTCTCTTGTGGAAAATACTAAAATTGAACTTTTAATCTTTGCATTTAATCTTAACTCATTTATCCTCATCATCATAGCCAGTGGGTTTCCATATATTTTAGGGATGAACTATGCAAAATCACTGTACCCTTTGCTTTATGCCATGCTATTTGCAATTCCATATTTTCTCTATAGGGTGTCCTTGTCCATACTTTTTAAGTAACTTCTTCAATTTTCATACATCTTACTTCTTTCAGAAGACCTTTGATGATGCTCCCTTCTCTGTCACTCACATTTCAGCTAGGTTGCATAATATTTGGCTTCATGTACTTTGGGCTTTTCCCCCCCTTCATATTTTTACAACAGTGTTATTGTCATTATTAACATTCAAGTGCTTATTTTTTGTTACATCATGTTTCTCAAGACAAAGTTTGAAGATTAGTGTGAGGGTACACATGCATGTGTGCACACATGCATCCATATAAAGGGATATTTCTAAAATTGATGGAAAATAAAATTAAAAGATGGTGACACTTTTCCATGAAACTTGATATGTATACATACATATATCTTCCAAGCATATGATCTGACATTTCGTACTTGTAGCAACCATTGCTGTTGTACTTCTAAATCCTCAAATATGGTTCAAGCACATAGTAGCTATTCATTAATTGTATATCAAGTGTCTGTGACTCCAAGTTCAAACATTCAATGGTGCTGCTGTATATTCTTAGATTTAGAAAATACTTCACTGATTGCCCTATTTCTGAATTATACCTCATGATGAGCTCTTTTTGAAACAATGCACCTGTCAAATTTATCATTTCCTACACTTTAAAAGATTACAATTGAATCAATTGCAAGATATTTTATTCTCTTCCAATTAGAAAAAAAAATCCTCTCCTCTCCTTTCCTCTATTCTCATTCCACTGAAGCCCAGCCATCACAATGTTTGATTTCACTTTCATTGCAAACCCACAGGGAATTTAATATATTACTGGTGGACAAAGCTCTGAAGTTAAGGGAATTGATTAGAATAAAACCAGAAATATCTAAAGCCATCATGAATTCTCCAGGTCAGCAAAACTTTGCTGGAATCCTCTCATTTGAGGTAAGAAAATCTCTCATATCATCTTCCTATTTCTATTTCTGGAACGCTCTAAAACTTCAAGAAGCTTCTCAGACAAGTAGAGAGAACTATGTACATCAGCATCTTTTTCATCGTTTTCATTCTAGATTGTTTTGGATCTCTCTACTCCTTCCTCCTTAGAGTACTTCTTCACTGTGCCTGAGTGCTCATTGTCCTCAAGATATCTTATAGCTGCCCCATAAAATCCCAGATACTAGGCTAGTTCCTTCTCCTGTGTACTTGCTTGGGTTTTGTTTTCTTGTTTGTTTGTTTTCCTTTACTTGCATGACATTCTATTTCAAAGATATTTATTTATAAATATGTTTGATTACTTCTGAAGCATATGGGTGGTGAAACAATAATGTACTCAGCCCATACAAAAAAGTCAGAGGTTCTAACTCACTCAGAAAGAGCACTGCTCTTATATTATATTGTTACTATAAAATGGTAAAAGTTTACCCAACACAGGACTTAGTTATCTTTCTTCAGAATTCCTTAAGGAAAGAGCATTCACTTAATGCATCAAAGGAGCAATAGACTACTCAAGCATTTTATGAATAAGGTAAAAATGAATGCATAGTCATTGGCTTAGTGATCTCTGTATAGGCATTGAAAGCAGAAGCAGCTCTCCAGCAAGGAGAGCCAAGCAGCACAGATTCTATCCGCATTCTCACTGGGCTCCCTCATTTCACTGAGAGGATGATGAGAAAATTGCACAGGAGTTTAAAAATTGTTATTGCAGAATATTCTAGATGATTTCATGTATGGGCAGCTGAGAAGAAGGGGAAACCTTCAGAAACAAATTCCAGCAAGTCATTATCAGCAACAGTGACTAAATCAGAAGCCGGGAGGCCATACTGACTACCAGAAATCAAAAACAGACTCAACTGACCCAAAGGCTACAAGGCCACAAATGTCAAATTCTTCCTTCAGTGACTGCTGCTGTCAACAATAAAATAGGCTCTCTGCTGGCAAGGACAGGAGGTCACATATCTCAGTTATTTCTCAGGAAATAACCTGTCAGCACATCATCTCTGAACACAAAGGACAAGATAATTGTCCCAAAGTTCTGTCAGGCCAGAATCCTGGTCATTTGAGGAGGTGGCAAAATAGAACATGGTGTCTTCCTATTAACATTACCTTTCGTTGTCCTTTGCTCTCATCAGAAGCACTTTGGAGGTAGCAATAATGTGCAGCATTGGATGGTTTCCTCAAAATTATTTCTTAGTGCAGAGGATTTATCTCTCACTGCTGAGTCTAATAAGTGAGACATTTCTACTCCAATGATTAGTCATAAATAAAATCAAAACGAACATTTTGTTCCTTTCTGTTTTGCATTTCAACCAAAATGTAATAGAAACATACAGCCCTGGACAGAAATAAGTTCCAAATCTACAAGGAGTCAATTTGGTTTATGTGGCAGTGAAATTAGCTTATTATTAAAGCAGATTTTTAAAAGATTTATAGGAAGAGGCAATGAGATGAAATTGTACTGTCAGGATGTTTCATGATATTTATGGACTAAAGGTAAAACTGTGTGATTTCTATAGTACATTTTCAACTATTATTCAAATTGATTATAAGCATAAAGGAAATTCATATTTCTGATTCATCACCATACTAAAATGGCTATGAGGTCTTCTAAACAAAAACATGCCATTCGGCCTCCTCTTCAGAGTAATAGACAGCACAGCCAGACCTGTTGAAAGATGGTCATCGTGCTCTCTGTTCATCCCTTCTAGATTATGAAACTAGCTAAATTTGAACTAAAAGATTGTGACTAAAGGACATGATATATATGGAACAGAACCAAAACAAAACAGAAACTGTTTATGCCTGTCAATTGATTTTGGAAGCTTGAGGGAATTACACAATGCTTATAATCCGAGGGTAAATCATTCAGTATGGCTTTTAAAATCCTACCTCTCTAAATGTTGTGACATTTTGGAAAAAGTTGGATAAATTCCATGTGCTTTATTCTGCTTTTAAAAAGCTCCAGTCAAAAAGTTTCAAAGCCTTGATTAGTGAACAAACACTTACATAAACAAATACAGAAGTAGAACTATTATGTGGAGTGTCATTTTTGAAATGGATACATTAAACTGAACACAGAGAAAGAATCAGAAGTGCTGCTCTTTCTAAAGATTCCTTTAAGAATGGACACAACAAATTTCATTTGCTTTGAACAAGGTCCATTTAGTGTTATGCCATGTGGATGAAGTGAAAACATTAATGAAATATAATACATCAGCAGATAGAAAATCTACACAAGGAAGGAAAGTGGTATGGTGATAGATAGGCAGAGGCGCTGTACCAGGAAACCTAGTCCTATACAAGGGAAGAAAATAGGATCAACCTTTTTATAGTCATCCTTTAGAAAATAATAAAAATAATTTTGAAATATAATGGAACTATAAACTTGGAACAATACATCTTGAAAATGGGTTCAGGTTTTATTTAATTTAAAAATGAAGCATTGCTATTAAAAGGTAGATTTTGCATCCACACCAAAATCACCCCATCTCTTGTCCCCTCAGCTGATCTTTGTATGATCTCTCTATGTACCCAAACTAAATTAATAGACTCTAAAAATGCTTAGTTTCTCAAATGAGATGACTTTGGTGGCAAGAAAATCTCACTGAAAGAGGCGTTTTCTGTTGACGTAATCTTGGAAGAGAAGCTTGCTATTGTTAAATGTCGTCATCACATAGTGAGGCACAGTGGACTCACTGCTCAATGTAGCAACAAGGGCCTGAGCTTGTTTTTGGCTCCATTTGCACTCTTCAGTGTATTCACTCTTTCTTCATGCTTTCTGTCTCATGACTGAAAGATGACTGCTGCAGCGGAATTTCAACTTAACACACTACCAAGGGCAGGAAAGAAAGAAAGAGGGAGGAAACAGGAGGGAGAGTGGAGCAAAGTTCTGAATATCTTTCTTCTTGTACTGGGGCGGGGGGTGGGGGGGATTCCAAGAGCTCATCATTAGCCAGAAATGGGTGGCAAGGTAATCCCTAGCATCAAGGGAGGAATCAATACTAATTGCCTGGCATTTTTAGACTCTATTTTGATAGATGGCCACTTTTACCAAGACAATCTGCGAAAGCGATGGCTGTTGTGTATTCAAGCCTCAGTGGATTCCACCACTAGGCACATAGTCCAAGTCACTGTGAAGTTCAGTTCTGCTCTATTAAGTGCCACGGATTTCACCAGAATAATAATTTTATGCTAGCCTGCTCTGTTCTGTGGTTAAATTGAAGAGACCACATATCTCTCCCTTTGCTGTATTTTACCAGAGGTATTCTACAGTAGTGTAACCGAGACAATAGGGTGGTGTATAATTATGATTTCAGATTTTAGTCACAAATCATTTTCCATCAAAGACCTAAAATACAAGGGGGGAGGGGAGCAAATTATTTAAAAGCTACCACAATGAATTTATACATCTTTTCATTTCTACCAACTAATGTTGGTATATCAGATCAGGAACATGGATCATTTCTTTCTCCTCAAGAATATAGGAAGGTGCATTAAAAAGTTTTCGGTGAAAATGAAATTAAAAGAAAATGGAATTTCCCCACAAATTTCTTGACACTGTTCCATATATCAGCCCCTTGAGATGAACCTCTACCAGCTACTGACCCTTTTAAAAGGGAATTGGTTGGGCTATGTAAATTGTAGTTCAGTCTGAATCCCAGTGGGAGAGCACCTTCAGTTTTTTGTAGAGACCAAAATCACAGACATATGCAGGTCTTTCTTATCTTCACCAGAAAATGTCCACATGACTCTGCTGAGCAGTGACCTATGGCCATGCCTCAGCTGAGCACTTTCCACAGCATCTAATGTCAACATGATGTTCACATGAATCATCACGATGTCTAATCTAACAATGTTTGCCAACTAGTACACTATTCACCAGTTGCTGTAGAGTTAATTCCAACCCAGGGTGGTCAAATGGGTTTATCATGTTTTCAGTGGCCATTATTGTCCACGAATAGATCACCTAACCTGACACCAAGGAGTCACCAAATGTCAAAACCAAAGCTAACTCACCACCATGGAATCGAGGCTAACTCATGGTGGCCTTGTGGGTTTCTGAGATTGCAACAATTTTCAGGAATAAAATGCCTTGTCTTTCTCGCATGGAACTGTGGGTGCCTTTGAACTATGGACCATAAGAATTACAGCACAACTCATAACCATAACACTACCAGGGATGCTACAATGTCAGCATGATATATTACTAATAATGCTACTTGTATTCTATTTGCTACCACTATATTATGAAATTTCAACACTTAAAACGACTATCTCATTTCACGTTTTATTTATTAGAAGAAAATAATTAAGTCCAACTCACATTCAAGTGGATGGGAATTAAGTTTCATATCCTGGAGGCAGGCATACCAAATATTGGCAATAGAAAGAATCACAGTATTTAATAAACATTGTGGAGGGGATATCTTAAGGGATTCTTTATCCAACCCAGATTTAGAAGAGTAGAATAAGGGATAATACCTTTGATAGTAGACAGATGTTGGCTCAAAGAAGAGAATAGCAAAAAGACAGTTATTTATATATTATTGACTATGCAAAAGCATTCAACTGAGTACCTTATAACCATCTATGGATAGTATTGAGAATAGAACAAAATTAATACATGTGTTTTAAAATCGATATTTTCTTTTTTTTCTTTTTTGGGGGGCATCACTGCAAAATAGATATTTTCATTACAGTATCTTTGCATGATCAATCTTTAGGATGAGCAAATAATCTGATATTCTGGCCTTTTAGAATAAGAATGAGATTTCAGAATTGAAGGAAGACTCAGTAACAATTTACACCATGCAGATGACACAACCTTGCTTGTCAAAAGATTAAAGAACTTGACATATTTACTGATGAATATGTGAATGCTATAAACTAAACTTTCCTGTGAATTGCACCTCAATATAAAGGAAACAAAACAATCTTCACAATTGGACTAACTAAGCAATTTCATGACAAATGGAAAATACATCTACATATACACATACACATACATATACCAAGAGTTGCATTACCTTGGGCACAATCAAGTCAAAATTGAGAGCTATTTGTCAGATACATATCCAGTGTACTTCAAAAATATCAAGATCATGAAAAATAAGAAAACCCTGATAATCTGTCACATTTCGCAGATCGCTGAGAACACAGGACAACTAAATTCAATGTAGGATTAGAAATTGGACAGTTAAATATAAAGCTATATTAGTGAAAATACTTGAAATATCTGAATAAATCTATATTTCAGTGAAAAATACTGCACCGATGTTAATTTCTTAGTTTTGTTACATGTACCACTATAATGTAAAATATTAACTTTAAGAGATATGAGGGAACCTCAGAGTGAAACAAATGTTTATAATGTTCATCTACTACAAAAATGTTGAAAATCTAAGTAAGCTCAAGAAGTGCTTCAGAATAAAAATGTGATGATCTACTTTCAAATAATAAACGTTAAAATCCTGATGGTCCACAGTTCTACTTTGAATGTCAGGATTTGGAAACAACTTGTTGGCAACTGAGTTTTAGAAAAAAATAAGTTATATGAGAAATGCACAATCTGTACTCTCATTTCAAGGCTTTTCTAACTATAAAAGTGCTTTAAAATATAAGTTTAAAATTCAATCTAAAGCTATAGGTACAAAATAATAGTATAAAGAAATTTTTTAAAATTATGGGAACATACTAATATCTCTCAACTCAACTTTTCCATGTTTGTTTTGAAGTTTCCTCATAAAATATATGTAAAACAAAATGCATCAGTACATAAGAAAGATAACATGCTATGTTCAAATAAAGTATTTTTAGAATATATAAATATTTTGACATTAAACATTTATTAATGTAAATTATCTAGATACAAAGAGCAATAAAACCCATGATAAACACTTCCCAAACTACACATCAGGAAATATCTTTAACATGATATATGACATCAACACCAATATACACTAAAAATGGTACCTAGATATAATGTTGCAGCATCATTCCAAAATAAAATAAAAACAAGATGACATTAAAAAGAAAATAAAATTCAAAAATCTATATATAACAGTTTGTAAATTTAAAAACAATAGAAAACAGATGAATGTCAGAGCAAGTAGCTCTTAAAAGAGAGAAAGTTAATAAACATTAAAAAAAATCCTCACTCTTTAAGGTATCAAGTGATGTATACGGCAACCAGGAAGTTGCTAGATAGCCTTTCACATTTACAGATTTGCAAAATGTGAGAATGAAGAACGTGTCTGAGTCACCGAACTTTTTGTTCACAATTTTTTGGATTTAAATTGATACCTTTTTGAAAACATTTGTGCTACGACCTGTTAAATATGAACCTCCACGTAATTAATGACCTAGTCCTTCACTCCTCAATCTGTACCTTTGAGCTGTTTTGTTCAGATACTTCAGATTGTGATTGTGCATAGTAAATTTGTACAAAATAAAGACATTCCCTGGAACAGAAGTAAATGTTTTAATAAGCTGAATGTTATTAAAACAAAATAGTGGAATGAATAAAGGAAAGTTGAGTCATGTAATGTATCTGTGCTTCAAACACAAAAAGAGAAAACATCAATTTACAGAGAGTGTATATATATATATAAATATACACAATAAAAAGTATATTTCAACACTGCTCGTATACAGGTACCTAAGGATTAGCCTATTTTGAGTGTATAACATTATGATATGAATGAAAAAGTGAACAATATAAAATGCAAGTAATGAACAATCAGTAAGGACAGAGAGTCATCCAGTCAGAGAAGATGCAAAGATCTTTCCTTGCTAGATCAGCAGTCTTCTTTCAAGGACTTGTGTAGCTTTTTTATTGAGAAGGCCGGCTTGTGGAGCTGCTAAAGCGCTCGGCTGCTAACTCTAGTGTCGCAGCTTAAAGCCAGCAGCCGATCCAGAGGAGAAATATGTGGCCGTCTGCTTGTGTGACGTTCGACCATGGGAAAGTCTGGGGGGTAGTTCTGGGTGTCTGTTGGAATTGTGTGGCAGGCAGCATGCTTGGGTTCGCAGTTATGTCTACCCTGTGCATATAGGATAAATGCACACAGAAATAAAAACAGTATAGATGACATCATTTCAGTTGGCTGGCATGTTCCTGGTTCTAGTCCTGGCCTCATCTCCGACCCAATGTGTGAGCCCTCTGTAAAGACTGACACCGTTTCTCTTGATTACTTCTGTTGGAACACAATATAAAAATAGTACTATGATATTGAATTAGAACTATCATAGCCTGAGATTATTTGTTTGTCTATCTTATTTTATGCAAAATATCTTATAAATTTCCAAGATTTCCAATATCTTATAAAATTCCAAGATTTCTATGAAACAATTTTTAATAAAATAGTGTTGATAATAATGTACTCAACATATAAAAGCACCATAGGGTGGGGAGGAAAAAATAAACAAAGTAACACAAATATAGTTTTTTCATATATCCCTTTTTTTCAAAGGATCTAAATATTTGGTTTATTATCTTTAATATATATATATATATATATATATATATTAAATCCTGTGTTACTTTCCTCTGACTATCTTACACAAATTCATGGAATGTAAGTTAAATTCCCCTAAGCAAAATGTAATTAGCACTATGAGTCAACTAAAAAAGAAAAAGCATACTGGAGTTCAAATTCTGATGGTGCCATACACTTTCTAAGGATTTACACACTGGAGTTTCCACTTTGCAGGGCAGTCAGCTCTGCAAATGAAGAAACTGAGGTGAAGAAATTCATTCAAGAGTACAGAGTTAACTAATGACAAATGTGACGTTAATGATGCCAACTATGAAAGCAATGCCTTCCTCTTTCAAAGAGGAACTCTCCTTAGCTCTCTAAATGGAATTTTGCTAATATGTCACTTAAAAGCCATGATTACACTAACATACTTCCAAAACTCTAAAATATTACAATGAGGACTAAAAAATTCAGTATTTAAGGAGATAGTGTCCTGATACCTTATTTATTTATTTTCAGCTTTCATTTTGCCCCAGCTATACAAGATGGACCACAGCATGACCACTAGCCTCCTGGATGTGGTTTACTGTGGTTTGACCTTCAGCAAACCATTGAACTACCCTGAAAGTGAATTTAGTAAATCCCCTCCTTGTTCAGTATTTCACTTCTTTTTTCAACTGACACAAATTTATAGTCTCTTCTGGATAATGCCAAAATAGAAAGCCAAAATGACAGCTTTAGCAACTGGTGTGTTTCAATAATGTATTCTGGCTATAACACAGAAGGGTTTAGAGAATCAATGATAGTGCCAGAATTAGAATTTACAAGCACATTTAATCTATTGTTTTTTGACTGAGCCATACTGCCTCATACAGACTTCACTTAATAATAAAACAAGATTTAAAGGGCAAAACTCCATGATTTCCTATCGGCATAAGCAAGGGTAAAAGTGAAAGACTGCTATAAAATCATCTCACCATATCGACGGTAGAGTATTTACACTGCTGCAAAAAATATATATTTGTCTGCCCTTGCATGACAGATAGTAATATTTGGTTCAAAAGATTATAGTGCAGCAAGAAACAGCCTGCCCCATACATATAAAAGCTTTGAAATGTAGAAGCATAAAGAATACTTTCTAATAATAAAGAGGGTGGTGGACTTCTAAGGTAAGCAATATACATAGTGAGATTAAATTTGGGGCTGAAAAGTAGTGCTAACTTAAATCCAGCAAATATATTTCTAGTCCTCATCTTATTATAAAATATTAATAATACTACATAAATGTTGCTGTGCATGCATGTGACCTGTACTGTTAATAAGCATTTTTCAGATATTAATTCATTTAATTATTTACAAAAACCCTATGGGATAGACACAATTTTTACTCTCAGGTGCTATGTGATGAAATGGAGCTCAAAGGTTAAATAATACAAAGGAGGGCAGGCAGCAAGAGTAGACCATGTTGAATGTGTCACATCTCCTCGTAGTAGAATGGACATGAAATGGGATGTTTTACACTAGACTCAACAGGGGCACATCAAGTCCTTATGATGTCATCCTTGCACAGAGCTGTGAGGACACAGAGAAGAGCGTCGGGATGGCAGCAGCTTGAGACATGATATATATATATATATATATATATATATATATATATATATATATACCCTTGCTGGAGCATACCGTGATAGAGGACACTACTGGGGACACACAGCCAGGTGTGAGTCCAGTCTGACAACACTCACAGTAGGGCAAACCAAGAAGGGAGCGCATCAGATCAGCAACAGAAGCAAAGAAAAACCACAAACTCCTGAGGATCCCCCAAAATAGACTTCAAGCTTGGTGGGGCAATTCCCAGGCACCCCAGGACCTGTGGGGAGATCTTCATAAAGGTCAGAGGAAAGACCTAGAAGTGTGCATGTTTTTTTTTTGTTTTGTTTTTTGCTATTTTCCCCTTTTCTATCTTTTTAAAATTTTGGTTTCTTTTTGTTTTGTCTCTGTTATTATTGCTTTGCCTATGCATATAAGATAGGCATAAGAAGCAAACCTGAGGAGAAAGCATAGGGACCAAGGGTTCCAGAGGGACTTGAGGGAGGAGGATGCAGGGGGAAGAAGTGGTAAACAAACAATGCCATAGACAGGGGGACAACTAAGGAATTAAAAGCAACAATGAGGAGGAGGACATAGAGAGCCAGTGGTATTGGAACAGCATCAATCATTGATGGTGGGCTAGGAGGAAGGTAAAAGGAAATAGAAAGGTCTAGGCAGTAAAGCTATGGCTACATGTATAAAGATACATTTGTGCTTGTGTAAATATGTTAATTCATAAAATAGGGCATTGATCTAGGCACATACATTTCTATGGCAATACATTGAATTGGAAAGACTTTGATCATCTCTTCAAGCCTTCCCTCAATGCAAAAACATTTTGTTCTAAGAAACTAGCATTCTGTGAAAAAAAAATTGTTCTAAGAAACTAGCATTTCCTGACACAATCACTGAAGAGAAAATGGTACATAAGCAAAAGTGGTGAAAAAAGCTGATGGTGCCCAGCTATCAAAAGATACAGCATCTAGGGTCTTCAGGCTTAAAGTTAAACAAGAAACGGTCTAGCAGTGAAGCAATAAGCTAACATGAAAGAAGCACACCAGTTTATGTGATCATGAGTTGTTGGTGGGAACAGATAAGAGGCACCAGAAGACCCAAAACAAAACAAGAAAACATATTGTTGAGAATAAGAGGGTTCCGAGCAGAGACCCAAACCCATCTGTAGAAAATATCGCATCCCCTTATAGAAGGGTTGCAAGGATGGGATAAGTCAAACAGGGCACAGTACAGCACTGAGGAAACACACTATTTCTCTTGTTCTTGAAGATTCCTCATCTTATACTATCATGGCCCTAGTCTTACCATACAGATCCTACTAGACCAGAGCATGCACACTAGCAAATAATCGCTCATGACACACAGAGCCAAGGTTAGATAAACACCTCAGGAACAGAAATCGGAGCAGTAGGTATATCGGGAAAGTAGGGGGAAGATGAGGAGAGAAAGGGAAGAAGTGGGAACCAATAGCAATTATTGACACATAACCTCCCCCCATGTAAATGAAGGGAGGCAGTGGTTGGTGTAAATTAGGAAAACAATAATAATTTATAATTTATTAAGGGGTCAAGAGGATGGGAAGGGGAGGAGGACAGATAAAGAAGGAGTTGATACCAAGGGTTCAAATAGAAAGTAAATGCTTAGAAAATAATAATGGCAACATATATACAAATATGTTTGGTACAACTAATGGATTGTTATGAGCTGTAAGAGATCTCAAAAAATGATTTTAAATAAATAAAAGCACATTAGATTTTACATTATTCTTTGAGCTAACATAAAAATTAAGAACATAACTATTTTTCTTTATTCTTCCTTACATTTTGGGCAAGCTTCGGCATGATTGCAGGAAAGATCAGTCCCTGGAAAAGGATATGGTGCTCAGTCAAGTCGAGGGTGAGTGGAAAAGAGGGAGACTTTGATGAGATGAATTGAAGCAGTGGCTGTAAAAAATGGGCTGAAGTAACAACGTTTAAGATGGCACAGACCCAGGCATTACATCTCTATGAGTCAGAACCAAATCAATGGCACCGAATTACATCAGCAGCAATCAACATACTTCACATAGCGCTCACTTATGTGAAACTGACTCCAAATCCGTTCAAATTCATGGCCCCTCACATTAGAGTAGAGCTGTTCCTTAGCATGTTCTTAACTGTGATCTTCCCAGGAAAAGACCTAGTGACATGGGGGTCAGTACTGAGTTTCACTGAAAGACCAGAGGTTTGAACCTGCCTGTGCCTATGCAGGAGAAATATCTATCAGTCTGTTTCTGTAAAGATTATAGCCTGGGAGATCTTATGGAGGTTCAACTCTGCAAGCAGAGTCAGCATGAGCTGGAATACACTCCAGGAGGCACAAGAACAAAGACAGCCTTTATAAATGAAAATCAGCTGGCCTTTGTCACTAGGTGGATTTGAACCACCCACTGTTAATGGGGTCACTCAATAACCATATATACAAGTATCCTGCAGCCTCAAACATTAGTGTTTCCCCCATAAAAATCAAGTATTTTTAGTATTCAAGTATTTTCCAAGTGTTATGGTATGTACTATTGCAATTTTATCTTAAAAATACATTAAGCAGTTGCCAACATTTTCAAAGCTTATTTATTCAGAAAGACAACTCATGATAATTTCAATTCTGATTTGTTATTTTCCCATTAGCAGCTTTTTTTCTTAAACTGACAAATACCACATTTTAATTTGATTTAGAATGAAAATAAATGAACTCTATTGTTGATTTGCATTTGCAAATGGTGGCACTTGTTATAAAGTTCATAAAAAAATCAAAGGCTACAATTTATTGATCTAAGGAGCTGAATTTCAATTTTAGCTTACTTCTTGAGAATTAATTCTATGATATTGCACAAGCAGATCTTTTGCAAATATGAGAGTAAGTGGAAATGTTTTGCTACAGAATCTTAGGAGCCATTATTATCAGAACTATTAACATGTGCAGGTGTTGTTTCTTTATGTATCACCCACTTAAATTTAGCCACTTCTTAAGATGGCATTTCCAACACTCTAACCCTTAACCAAAGAATTATATGCTCCATAATTTACACCACATCAAAATGGCAGTTTTGACATCTTAGAAAGAATCCAATTATATTTCTCTAAATGTTCTTTCAGTTTTAGGTACAAGAAGAAGCCTGAACAGGCAAGATAAGGGCTATCGGATGCATGAGGTAAGATTTTTCCAACAAAAATTTGATAAGATAGACATTGCTGCCCTCAAAGGAGAAGTAGGTGCATTATTGTGATGGGAAAATGTTCTTATGCACAACTTTCCTGGTCTTTTCCTAAAACTCTTCCAAAGCAGTCCTCATGATCATCCTGCATTTTTCACAAAATCTGCCAATATTACACCTTGTGGGATCCACCAGAATACTAGCCACAATCTTCTGAGAAGACTTTGCTGCCTTAAATTTAACTTCTGAAGCCACTGTTTTGATTCAACCTCTGTGTGAAGGCACTCTAAGGAGATCTGACTCACAATCTACGACTGCAAGAATTTGTCTGCAGTTGTCCACTGCTTCATAGAGACATGCTTAAACATGAGCCCTGGAGCAATTCTCTTTGACTGCCCTTCATAAAGAAATAGATAACATTAGTTGGTTAAATAAGGTTACTCCTGAGTTGGAATTATCTTGTTAAATGTGGCAAGAACAAGAAAGGGAAGGTCACTGCTTATTTTTGTGAAGCAGCCATACTCTTCTAGTTTAAGCAACTTCTAAGAGGGCATCGTACTCAGAACACAGCTGAAGCACAGAGAAGTGGGGTTGCTCAGCTGCCTTAGGGATGTGTCAGGGCAGTTTCTCACCTCTGCAGAGTGTTCACTAAAAAGCAATCTCTAATTCATAGCTTTGTTACTACTGTAGGTGACAGGAGTTTTATTCTTTAAGTTCCTTGCTATAGCCCTGCATCTTCTTGCAAATAGAAACTCAAGGTGTCCCATCCATCAGATTATGTTTTCTGAAAATATTCATTTGCCTCCAGAGAGGACGACTAGGCTTTGAAGAAGGATATTTATTGTCCCTTATTATTATCGTTTATATAGTAATACATATTATTTAGTCAAATAATATGCTGCATCAGTATTTCGGTTGTTTTTAAAATAGAGCCTCTTCTTAGATTTTTAAAATAACTCAATAAATTAAGACAACAATTATTTAAATTCTTAAAATAGAATCCACTCCCGTTTGAGGTTTAAGAGTGAACTGCAAATACACTGAGGAAATATCTTTAATGATTTAACACTGAAGAGTTGTGATTTAGGTTGGTCTGTTTCTAAAACAGAATCTTATTTTAACTATTGATATTTGGAGAATTAACAATTTTACTGCTAAAAACCACATTTCACCAAATTTTTACAAGTTTAGAAAATAGTGTTCCTAGGTCTCAATAGCTTAAACTACTTCTTTTCGCATGTGTGTGATTACACCTATTTTTACATATATTGAAAACGATCACTATTTTTTAAATTATTTTCAGCACCTACTTACCATTTTGAAAGCAAACCAGAGCATTACATACAAAATTTTCTTGTCTAGCTCTTGACAGACATGAAATTACTTATATTTGAAATACTCATAATATTGGTGTTCTATTACTTATTTCAAAGCTCTAAAACAAACTAATTGGGGCAGTTTGAATTTCATCAAAATATTTTGGCTTCTCCTTAATCTGAACTATAGATATGTTCTTCCCTAATAACTGCTACTCTTACTCTACCCATGGGAAATAGCAAAATATCTAACAGTTATATAATCCAAATAACTTAATATTCTATTTCAGCAACTTTATAGTTCTTCTTTCAGCTTTCTATATATTCTTGACTTATTTAAGGAAACCAGGGATAAAGTGGAAAAGAAAATAATGAAAATCATCATTCTCTGTTGAAGGACAAAAACTTAAGTCCCTTTATACAAAATGCCCATCTAGGAATTAATGAGGAAATGTTACATGCATTTTAGCTCTAAGTTTGTGAATGTTTCTGTGTAAGAGAGAGAGAAACTATGCCTTGTTCTTGGAAATCATTCTTTATGACTTTCTATCCAAACTCAGCCCGATGTCTAAAAACACTTTAGTATGTCCAGAGGAAAAGAAATACATTCATGGACCAAACCAAATTGTGGCTGACTCATAGTGATCCCACGGATCGATGCAGAAATGGCCCCTGCACGTGAGTGAGAGACTAACTGCTTATGGGCTTAGAAAGTCCATCTTTCTCTTTGCTAGTGCCTGGAGATTTTGAACTGCCGACTTATGGATCAAATCCCAAGGGGAGTCATTGTGTCACCAGAAGGCTCTAGGGCATACAAATTCGGTTAAGATGAGAGCCTTAAATTCTGTAAATGAAAACATGTAAGACACACATACACAAAGTCTTCTAATTTATTATGAATAGATTTTCTTTAAACTATTTCATTTCCTTTTGATAGCCTGATATCAAAAGTTATAGCACCTGGCTATTAGACCAGTAGCCATCTAGCAGAGAAGCAACAAACCCACACAGAACAGCTTCCCAGACTATGTGAAAAAGAGGTGTCAGAAAACCCAAAACCAAAACAAACACACAAACACAAAGGTATTGTTGAGAACTAGCAGGGTCGGAGCAGAGATCCAAAGCCCCTCTGTAGGCACTGGGACATCCTCTCACAGGGAGTTACAGAGAAGGGATGAGTCAATCCAGGGGCAGTAAAGCACCAATAAAACACAAACTACTACTCTAGTTCTTTAAGGCTTCCTCACCGTCCACTGTCATGAGCCCAGCACTGACTTTCACTGCTAGCTGGACCGAATCACGTGCACAGGCATAAATAAGACATAAGAGCTTACAGTATATGAAATCCAGGAAATGAAATGGGAGTAGGGACACCAGGAGGACAGGGGAAAGGTGGGGAGAGAAAGGGAGAATGGGGGAACCAATCATGATGATGGACACTTAACCACACACACATACGCACCAAGGGGACAAACAACAGAAACTGTGGGGGAACAAAAGAGAGACAATGACCAATGTAAGATATGAAAATAATAATACATTATAATTTATAAAGGGGGAATGGGGGTGGAAGGGAGCTGACACCAAGGGTTCAAGAGAAACTAAATGCTTAGAAAGCAATGTTGGCAACTTTTCAAAAATGGCATATGGATTGCTACAAGAGTTGTAAAAGTCCTCAATAAAATGCTCTAATTATATAAATAATTTTATTGAAATGAAAATCATATATACTTATTAAAATTACATATATAAAAATTCTATATATGATTTCCATATGTTTATTTGCAAGCATCAGCTACTACAAATTAGTGTGATATTTCATGAGCTTATCACTATGTTTTAATGATAAGTGAGTATCAGAGGAATTATTACTTTAAACAAAGAGATTCATATTCGTTTAAGAGACGGGATATCTGCTATGTCCCACAGACTGTCATTGCCGTTCTTTTCTCCTTGGGATTGTTTCTACTGCCTGTCTTATATAGATAGGTATTTTTTAAAAGCTATAAATAATTCCATGTCTATGTGTTGAACTTTATGAATATTTTCTGATTGGGTTTAACAGGGTGCCATGAAAGAGGGATAAATGGGGGAAAGGTAAAGGAAAAGTCAACAAACCCAGGGAGAGAGGAACAACAAGTGATCTAGAAATGATGGCAAAAGGGTCCAAGATGGCTCCAAAAAGCTGGAGTGAGTGAGCAAATCCTACCACAAAGCACCCAACCTTGAGGACAGGCTGGACAAATGGAAGAATGTATGAAAAGAGAGAACTACAGGGCCGGACACAATCAGATCCAGAATGACCCCATCCCTGAAAGTGGGCGTGGAAGAGTTCAGGTTGAGAGAGGGATGAACATTCCACTCCCACAGGGAGAAAGGCAGGAAGGGAGGAAGAGGAAGTGAGCTGGTCCAGGCTGAACATGATAGTTGGACAGAGGGAAGGAAAGGGGAGTAGGGGGGAGAACTAGAAGGTAAAGGACATTTATAGAGGTATAAATACAGGCTCATTATATATGACAAAGGGGCATAGATATATGTACGTATATGTTAAGTATTAAGGTAGCAGATGGACATTAGGCCTCTATTCAAGTCGTCCCTCAATGCAAGAATACTTTGTTCTAATAATCAGGCTTTCTGTGATGCTCACTTTCCCTGACACGATCACTAAAGACAAAATGGGTGAATAGGCAAATGTAGTAAAGAAAACTGGTGGTGCTCAGCATTCAAAAGATATATTGTCAGGGGTCTTAAAATCTTGACAATAAACAAGTGGCCATCTATCAGGGAAGCATCAGAACCCACATGCAAGAAGCACACCAGCCTGTGTAATCATTAAGTGTCCACAGGTTCAGTTATCAGACACCAGAAGATCCAAAACTATCATATCAATGCCAATGAGGGGAACTGAAGCGGAGGCCTGGAGTCCATGTGTGACAATTGAACACCCCCTACCCAGGGGTCACATGGCAGTGACAGGCCAGCATAGGTCCTGTATAGCACCAGTGAAATATACAACATTCCTCTAGTTCAGTGGTTCTCAACCTTTCTAATGCTGTGACCCTTAAATACAATTCCTCATGTTAGGGTTACCCCCAACCCAAAAATTATTTTCATTGCTACTTCAAAGCTAATTTTGCTACTGTCATTAATCAGGTGACCACTGTGAAAGGGTCTTTCAAGTCCTAAAGGGATCATGACCAAAAGGGTGAGAACCACTGTTCTAGTTCTTTAATGCTTCATTCCCCCACTATAGTGACCCTAGTTCTACCTTATAATTCTGACTAGACCAGAGCATGTACACTGTTACAGATAAGAGCTCTCAACATGCAGAATCCAGAACAGATAAATTTCTCAGGAACAATAATGGAAGCACTTATACCAGGAGCATAGGAGTAAGATATGGGGAGTAAGAGGGAAATGATCACAATGACAATAAACAAGTGATTTAAAATCCTTCCAGCCCCTATGCAGGGTGATGAACAACAGAAAACATGGTGAAGGGAGACAGGGGACTGTGTAAGATGTGAAAAGTAATAATTTATAATGTATTAAGGTTTCATGAAGGTGAGAGGACAAGGGAAAAGGGGAAAAATGAGGAGCTGATACTAAGGGCTCAAGTAGAAAGCAATTGTTTTGAAAATGATGATGGAAACACATGTACAAAGATGCTTGCCACAATAGATGCATGGATTATTAGAGGAGCTATCAAAGTCCCCAGTAAATTATTTTTAAGAGAGAGCATGATGGACTAATTGAAGCATAAATGAGTTTAATTGTCCAAAATCAATTTTGGGTACCACACAGGTGGTACCCAAATATTCTAACTCTAAACTTAAGTGTCCACCATTGTCCTTCTCTACACCTTGATAATTACTCTGAAAAGTTAGATACTTTCTATCATGTGTGATTTTAGTCTTTGTCATGGATTCTTTGAAGTCTAAACTGTGCTAAATCCAATTTCTAAAATGACCAAAGATGAGTACATTATGACCTCTCCTATCATGACCTAAAGCAGTAAGCAGGAATTATATCACAAGCCAAATTCCAACTGGGAGATAATATAGCATTTATACTTTACTTAACTGTTGTGGGTGTAGAACTGATGCTATTTTTTCTTAGATTTATACCTCCCCTTTAATTATAAATCATATTCTATAAAAGTATAGGTACGCATACCTCCAACATAATGAAGTCCATACCAACTTTATGCAGAGTACTTTATCCATCCCCACACACAGGCAAGCTGGCGCACTACAGGGTTTCCGGAGGACATCATTACTAGAGACTACATAGCGAAGATACAAACAACAAGGCTAAATTGCTTAGACTGGAAAAAAAAGTTAGGTGAGGCAAACTTCAATCAGTTCTTTGCTCTCATTGATACATTGTTTTAATTATTCTGCTTTGAGAAATTACACCACCAATAAGTAGTAAGAGAATAATTAGAATTGTCTATTTTATATAATTTTTACAAATTATAAAATATGCCAAAGCAGAATGGGTGAATTTTGAAATCCTCTGTGACTAATCTCATCTCTGACACTGAGCGGTTGATGCAGAAGTTGGAGTGATGTGCAGATATCAGGTACTTTGACTAGGCCACCCTCAACAGGGTGCATGACAATGAACAGAAGGCCACCCAAATACGGAGATCTAACAACGACGTAATCCTGTATTTCACTGAGCACAATGCTTTGATCTACTCCTTTATCAGAAACTTCATGCTAGAGGCTGTGTGTTCAACCTAGAGTGTTCCAGAGAGCTGTGGACTGTTAAGTACCTTGAAGTCAGTTATAGCTCATAGTGACTTCATCCAAGAGAAGGAAAGTCCACCCTCTGAAGGTCACACAGGTCACACTCACAGTTTATGTTGAGCACATTGTTGAAGTCACTGTGTTTGATGCTTCTTCTTCTTCTTCTTCTTCTTCTTCTTCTTCTTCTTCTTCGATGTCCTTCTATTTTGCCAAGCACGGGCTCTTTTTCAGAGATTGGTGTCTCCAGATAACATGTCCAAAGTACTTGAGACAAGGTCTTCCTCCTGTTGCTGCTTCTCATGCATCTAGTTCTCAGAGCATTCTGTGGCACATATTCCAAGACAATTCTTTCAGAAGAATATGGTATTTTCAATATTCTTCTCTAGCATCGTAATCCAATGCATAAATTCCTTGCTGATCTTACCTTTTCAATGTCCAGCATCACATGCAAATATGGTGATTGCAAATATCATGGCCAAGTACACCTTAATCCTTAAAGTGACATCCTAGCTTGCCAATACTCTAAAGAGATCTCATACATCAGAGTTACTCAATGCGATGCATCCTTTGATTTCTTGATCATTGCCTTCATGATCGATTGTGGAGCCAAGCAAGATGAAATCCTTGACAACTTCAATGCTTTCTCCATTTGCCATGATAATACCTACTGATCCAATGGTAAAGATGTTTGTTTTCTTTCCATTGAGTTGTGATATTTATTGAAAACTATAATCCTTGATCTTCATCAGAAAGTTCTTCATCTGATCCTGATGCCAAATTGTCCTTCATATAGTCCACTTTCTCAGATTATTTGCTCAGTATTTAGATTGAATATGTATGGTGAAGGATACAATCCTGATATACACATTCCCTCTTTTTAAATCATGTGCTAATAATTTGCTCTGGGTGAATAGATTGAACACACAGAATGGCCGGTCATTTAGAATCAGAATGAGGAATACTGCCATAAAGGGAAAGTTCTATAGGGGCACCATGGGCAAATAACCCTTGGAGTGGCAAATAAGTTAGAGAAAATCAGTCTTTCATTCTGTTCCCAAGTAGGAAATTGTATGTAGAAGCTTCAGGTCAAAGAATCCCATTTCCCAAGCTGCTGGGCCCTATTTAGATATATAAGAAGAATTTTTTAAAGATATATTTCATCTTCTACAATGTAGTATGTGGTAAATGACTTGCTACTTGAGCACTAAAAGTCAAAGCATAACTGAATATTGTTTAATTCTATAATTATGTAAAACACAACGAAATGCTACTACATATCACTATTAAGGACATGCCTAAGAGTTTTTGTATTTATGGTAATTAGCCATATACACATATAGGCCATTTTAATAATGGTTGTAATTATAATTATTTTCATCTAATTAATTCAAATGGGTTTTCTCTTTGCTTAATTCTTTAGTATCTATAAAGTATCCTCTTAATATCCATTATACACTCTCTGATTCATATGCTTGCATGTTGGGTCTTATTTCCCAGCACCCAATCCAATTCAGTAAAATACAAAGGTACTATCCTAAAAAAAATTCCCAAACCACAAATGGATCTACTGGTATATGCCTACTGCATTTTTAACAGCCTGTCTTACAAAAAGCACTGAAGAGCATTTTTAATGATTCCCGTTCCAATCTAGAAGTGTGTGTGTGTGTGTGTGTGTGTGTGTGTGTGTGTGTGTGTGACTATTGGGGGAAGATAATTATGAAGGTTATCACCAAAATAAAAGAATTTAATATTCAGAAATTGTGAGTCCACAGATACCAGATGTGACAGGAAAAGAATGAGAATTGACACTACTGGTGGAGTGTGGAAGCACTCAGTCACATGCTACATAGAAGTTCCTAGAGAAGCCTCCGCAATGTTAAACTGAATACTAAGATTGATAAACTCCCTCTCACTGCTGTCAGGTTGATGGCAGCTTATGGTGACTCTAAAGGACAGGCTAGAACAGTCCGTGTGAGCTTCTGAGGTTGTAACTCTTTACCGGAGCCGAAGGCCTGTCTTCTCACCTGGAGTGAGTGGAAGTTCCAGCAGCTGAACCTGTGGTTAGTAGTGTAACACATGAGCTCTACACCATCAGGACTCCTTTCATGAAATGGCACGAATTATAAATTTACCATTTTTCCATAAATAAAGAGGTAGAGATTCTAAAGAGAGAAAAAGGAACACTCCCAACCCCTATTGAGATTATAAGACGTATAATTTAAGGAGACATTGGTAATAAGGCATTCATTATGTAGCATGTTCCAATGAATTCTTGTGGGGGAGGGGAGTTCTATGATTTGGGTATTACTATCTTCAGGGCTCAGAGAAGACAGACCCAGGTTCAGGATTGGATATCTAGTAAGTGGCAGGTCAATTTATCATATAATCCTGTTTCATAGGGTCCTTCAGAGGAGTAAATTATCATTCCCCATGAGTATAAAATGTAAGTTCTTGTTGCTCATTTACCTAGGCAATATCCTTGCTATTTTTATCAAGCAGATTTCAATTATATTCCCCTGTGCACAGATTCCACACCAGAATACAACTCTTTTTTTTTTTAAAGACTCAACTCAATGTTATTTTTAGGTGATTTCATGTGACTAATCTCTCTAACATCATCCACTAACATTCTCCATTTGGTCAATTACTTATTATTTGTCTCTCACACAAGTCTTGTTCCATGATCATTATTTATATGTGTATATACTTCTGGCACATCCTACTGGATATACTGCTGAATGAATGCATTGTAAAAACAAGCCTATATACATGTTTTATATATACACACACACATATATATATATGAATAGTCAGCCATATGTGGTTAAAACATTTTATCATATCTACAATAACTGATTTTGCAAAATAGGATGTCCTAGAGTTTATTCTGGTTACCACTTTAATTCCTTAGTGTGACACTCATCCAAACACCCCTCTCATTCATGACCCCAAAACATCAGACTAAAATCAAATTAAAGCAAAATTTCAAGGAAAGAAAGGAAAGAAAAGAAAAATCAACCAAAATGTACTGAGTTTACCAGTCTCTGAAGACCGCTTAGATTTTCCCTTTGGGGGAAGGGTGGGAGGGGTTCTGTCTAAATCATAAATTACGTGCTATAATTTCTCCTGGCGCCTTGTAGACGATGAGAATGAGTGAAGATAGCCCATCAGTAGCATTGAACAGAAAAGCATATATGTACACCAGTTTCAGCCACTTGCTGAGTAGTAATGCTACCCTGCTATTGCTTTCTTTGTTACCAGAATTTATTGTTTTTAATGGGGTCAAAATAGATTTTGTGATGGGTAGATTTGTTATGCCAGCATGGCCACAGAAGATTGGTAGGTCTGTTGTGACAGCACAGCCAATGAACACACAGGATGAAATGAAGGGCAGAAATAGGAAGGGCTCAGCGAGTCCCGCCCTCTCTCTTGCTTTTGGATCTTTAGACCAGCTAGCTGCTTCATTCATCCTGTGCCTCAACCTCCAAGCAACACTACCCGTGGAATACCTAATCGTGGACTGTGTTGCTGTGAGTTGAGGTTCCTTCAAGTCCTACTTCACCACGCTCCTGGAATATATATCTCTTGAGCTGGGGACTGTTGGACTCTGTCATCTGGCTGACTGTTGGTGACCTGCTCTGTTGTTTTCTGCCTGTGACCAGATAGCCTGAATTGCTCTACGGTGGACTACTCAGGGACCCTCAAGACTTGAAGTACTGCCAGTCTTCTAGCTGTCTCACGCAATTGAGTTGCACCAAGCAATTTGTACTGCTTTATATATTAGTTAATGGTTTCTTTCTTATCTTATATACTAACTTCTCTATATATAAATATATAAAGAGAATTACTAGTGTCCTGGTTTTATTTCTCTAGAGAACTCTGCCTGATACAAGTGGTATCAGGAGTGCTTCTAGAGAAATGAAATCATAATATGTTTTTTTATTGGTTCTTCAATCTGATTACTCTTAAGAGCACTGATGATGCTAATTCTAGACCTAAAGTCATGCGTAATTTTGCCACTCCATGGTGTGAAATAGCAAAGCTAATAACTAAAGTAGGAGCACCGATGGATAGGGTGCTGGTTACAGGAGAGGCTCTGGGAGATCGTATGTTTGATATATTCCAGCAGTTTTGTCAAGATGCCAAGTATAAGGAAGCTGGTTGGCTGGTCCTCCTTACAATGGACTACGTGATTAAGGAGAGGGATTGCCTCAGGGCTTCAGAAACATGCCTTAAGTGCTGACTCACAGACTCAAAGGCTTCTGTCTGTGCTACAAAGGAGAACCTTCTTGTCTTTAGTAAAAGCCGACATTGCTGAGAACCAGGTCCAAAATCTTATCGTGCAAGTGGCTGAATTACAATGTCAGGTGAACAGCAGATCTAGAGCAGTGTCCAAAGCCAAAGTGAGGGCATTGATAGGAAAAGATTGGGACCCAGAACCATGGGATGGGAATATATGGGCTGATGATCCAGAAGAGAAGGATATTGTGCCACCTCTAGAAACAATTGAACCAGCCAAGTCAATAGATTCACCCCTCCCAGCTGAAGATGGTCTTCTATCAACAAAACAACCCACACCTGAGCAGATCAACCAACCTACTCAAGGTGAAATGCCAGATGGGACTGCATCTCTACCATTGCCTGAGATGCCTTAAATATAGCACTGAGAACACCCAGGAAACATCCTCACCATTGATAATTTCTGCTAGACCTATAACTAAAATTAAGGCAAGGAAAGCTCCTAAGTGTGAGGTCAAGATGATTCATCAAGAAGAAGTACATTATACTCACAAAGAAGTACATTATACTCACGAAGAACTGCTCAAGCTTCTAAATACATACAAGCAGAAACCTGGGGCATATCCTTGGGAATGGTTACTGAAGGTGTGGGATACTGGTGCAAGAAATGTAATATTAGATCAGTCTGAGTTTCTGGATTTGGGACCCCTAAGCACAGACTCTTCTTTCAATGTCTCAGCAAGAGAGGCTAAGAGAGGATCCAACTCCCTATTGTGTTGGTTTACTGAAACATGGGCTGCTAGATGGCCTATATTAGACCAAGTTTAAGTGCCTGACCTACCTTGGTTCACTGTAGAAGAAGGCATCCAAAAGCTTAGAGAAATTAGAATGGTAGAATGGATGTGTCAAGATACTCCCATAGACCCCAAAAGGGGGTGGCCTGAGGACATACCCTTCACCACAATCATAAGGAACAAGTGTGTGAGGTGGGTGCCAATATCTCTGAAGACTCTTATAAATGCTACTTTATGTGCACTAGGATTAACTGTGGGATCTGCCTTAAGTGAACTCTGACATGTGCCCATGATGGGGCTGATTGGACTCAGTGGTGACAGAGGGCAAATGTCAGCACTGAATCAACAGAGACAGGGTGGACGTGGTTATAATAGACAACAAGGCTTTCATAGTAATCAAAGCAGCCTGTCTCATGTGGAATTATGGCATTAGCTACTTAGTCATGGTGTCCCTAGGAGGGAAATACATGGGAAACCTACTAAATATTTACATGACCTATACAGGCAAAAGAATGCTGGATCAGGTGAACAGCAGGATAGGAAATCACGATCACTCAACCAATTCCCAGACCTGAGCCAGTTTACAGACCCACAACACCTTGAATGGAGGGATTGCAGAGATTAGTGCCATCATCAAAGACTTGAAAGATGCACCGGTGGTGATTCCTACCACATCTTCATTTAACTCACCCATTTGGCCTGTAAAGGAGAGAGACGGTCCTGTAGAATGACAGTGGATTATCGTAAGCTTAACCAGGTGGTGACTCCATTTGCAGCTGCAGTTCCAGATGTGGTCTCATTGCTTGACCAAATTAATACTTCTCCTGGTACTTGGTATGCAGCTATTGATCTGGTCAATGCCTTCTTCTCAATGCCAATCTCAAAGCATGACCAAAAGCAGTTTGCCTTCAGCTGGCAGGGGCAGCTGACGGCAAAAAAGCTGATGTACCCTAGGGATTCATCAATCCTTCTTCCCTGTGCCATAATTTAGTCCGAAGGAACCGCCACAAAATGTCACACTGGTCCATTATATTAATGACATGCTGATTGGTCCCACTAAGGAGGATGTATCAAAGACTTTAGATTCATTAGTACAGTATCTGTGTATAAGAGGTTGGGAAATTAACCCAAAAAAGAGTCAAGCACCCTCCACCTAGAAAAAATTTCTAGGGTATCCGGTGGTGTGGAGCATGTCGAGATATTCCCACTAAAATGAAGAACAAGCTATTGCACCTGATCCCCCCAAAAAAAACGAAACAGGAGGCACAATGACTAGTTGCTCTTTTTGGATTTTGGAGGCAACATATCCCTCACTTGGGTGTTCTACTTCGACCTATTTATCAGGTGACATGAAAGGCCTCCAATTTTGAGTGGTGCCTAGAACAAGAAAAGGCTCTGTAACAGGTTCAGGCTGCTGTGCAAGCTGCTTTGCCACTGGGACCATATGATCCAGGTGACCCAATGGTGCTAGAGGTGTCAGTTGTTGATAAACATGCAGTGTGGAGTCTTTGGCAGCCCTCTATTGGTGAATCACAGCGTAGACCATTGGGATTTGGGGGGAAAGTCCTGCCATCTTCTGCAGACAACTATTCCCCTTTGAAAAACAGCTGTTGGCATGTTACTGGGCCTTGGTGGAGACTGACCGCCTCACCATGGGCCACCAAGTCACCATGAGGCCTGAACTACCCATCATGAACTGGGTATTGTCTGACCCACAGAGTCATAAAGTTGGACATGCATAGCAACACTCCATTGTTAAATGCAAGTGGTATATACGAGATCGGGCCAGAGCAGGAGCAGAAGGTACAAGTAAACTGCATGAAGAAGTGGACCAAATGCCCACAGTCCCCACTCCAGTCATATTACCTTCTCTTTTCAAATCTGCACCCATGGTCTCCTGGGGAGTTCCTTATGATAAGTTAACTGAAGAAAAGAAAAGTCATGCTTGGTTCACGGATGGCTCTGCACGATCTGCAGGTGCCACTCGTAAGTGGACAGCAGCAGCATTACAGGCCCTTTCTGGGATCTCCCTGAAAGATAGTGGTGAAGGAAAATCCTCCTAATGGGCAGAACTATGAGCAGTGTACCTGGCCGTTCAGTTCAACTGAAAGGAAAAGTGTCCAGATGTGAGATTGTATACTGATCCATGGGCTGTGACTAATGGCTTGGCTGGATGGTCAGGGACTTGGAAGGAACATGATTGGAAGATTGGTGACAAGGAGGTATTGAAAAGAGGTATGTGGATGGATCTCTCTGAATGGGCCAGAAAAGTACAGGTAAACATGTCTCATGTGAATGCTCACCAAAGTGTTACCTCTGAAGAGGAGGGCTTTCACAAGTGAATAAGATAGCACGCACTGTGGAGACTGGCCCTCGTCTTTCCTCTGCCACTCCTGTTATCACCCAATGGGCACATGAACAAAGTGGACATGGTAGCAGGAATAGAGGCTATGCGTGGGACAGCACATGGACTTCGATCCACCAAGGCTGACTTGGCCACAGCCACTGCTGAGTGCCCTATTTGCCTGCAGCAGAAGCCAATGTTAAGTCTAAGTTACAGAACCATTCCTCTGGGAGATCAACTGGCAGCTTGGTGGCAAGTTGATTGTATAGAACCATTCCCATCATGTAGGGGGCAGCATTTTGTTCTGACTGGAATAGATACCTATTCTGGATATGGATTTGCATTCCCTGCATACAATGCTTCTGCCCAAACCACCATTCGTGCACTTACAGAATGCCTCATCCACCGCCATGGCATCCCACATAACATTGCTTCAGATCAAGGAACTCACTTTACAGCAAATTCAGTGCGGCAATGGTCCCATGCCCATGGAATCCACTGGTCATATCATGTTCCTCATCATCCTGAAGCAGCTGGCTTGATAGAACGTTGGAATGCGTTCCTGAAGACCCAACTGTGATGCAAACTACATGGCAGAACTTGCGAGGCTAGGGCAGTGTTCTCCAGGATGCTGTGTATGCTTTAAACCAGCAGCCAATATATGGTGCTGTGTCTCTAATAGCCAGGAATCATGGGTCCAGGAACCAAGGGGTGTAAACTGGAGTGGTCCCACTCACTATTACTCATATTGACCTGCTTGCAGCATTTTTGCTTTCTGTCCCAGCAACCCTATATTCTTTGGGACTGGAGGTCCTGGTCCTGAAGGAAGGAACTCTCCCACCTGGAAACACAGCATGGATTCCACTGTACTGGCAGCTGAGAATGCCCCCTAGCCACTTTGGGCTTCTCATGCCTTTGGATCAATAGATCAGGAAGGGTGTGACTGTACTGAGTGGTGTGATTGACCCAGATTATCAAGAAGAAATTGGACTGGTGTTACATAATAGGGATAAAGAGGAATATGTATGGAATTCAGGAGATTCCATAAGTTGATTATATAGGCTGACTCTTAGTGCTACCAAGTCCTATGATAAAAGTAAATGGTAAATTACAGCAACCCCATCATTATAGGACATCTAATGACCTAGACCCCCCAGGAATGAACGTCTGGGTCACCCCACCAGGCAAAAAGCCACAATCAGCTGAAGTGATTGCAGAGGGCAAAGGTAATATAAAATGGATAGTAGAAGAAGGTAGTTCTACCTACCAGTTATGACCATGTGATCAGTTGCAGAAGAGAGATTTGTGATTGTTCATGTATTTTCTGTTTATGAGCTTATTGAATCTTTCCTTTGCTCATGTATATCAACTACATACATATAAATGAGTGTGTTCTCGTTTATATGTGTGATAGATGTTTGATGTTAAGTATAAGTTTGATTTCATTGATGTCTGGAAATTTTATATGGTTAAGGAATTGTGTACAGGTGCCATGTTGGCACCTGTGGATTATAATGGGTAGGTTTGTTATGCCAACATGGCCACAGAAGATTGGTAGGTCTGTTGTGATAGCACAGCTAGTGAACACACAGGATGAATTGAAGGGCAGAGATAGGAAGGGCTTGGCAAGTCCCGCCCTCTCTCTTGCTTTTGGATCTTCAGACAAGCTAGCTGCTTCATTCGTCCTGTGCCTCAACATCCAAGCAACACTATCCGTGGGACACCTAATCATGGACTGTGGAGCTGTGAGTTGAGGTTCCTTCAAGTCCTACTTCGCCATGCTCCTGGAATATACATCTCTTGAGCTGGGGACTGTTGGACTCTCATCTGGCTGATTGTTGGTGACCTGCTCTGCTGTTTTCTGCCTGTGACCAGAGAGCCTGATTGTTCTACAGAGGATGATTTAGTGGCCCTCAGGACTTGAAGGACTGCCAGCGTACTAGCTGTCTCATGCAAGTGAGTTGCACCGAGCAACTTGTACTGCTTTATAGATAGTTAACTGTTTATTTCTTATCTTATATGCCCTTCTCTATGTATAAATATATAAAGAGAATTACTAGTGTTCTGGTTTTATTTCTCTAGAGAACCCTTCTGACACAATTTGCATATACAATCTTTCTATTTTAATTTGTAATAACTGGTCCTAAATTATCATGTGAAAAAAATTCTGTGGGTGGCTGTGCTGTCACTAAGCACAATTTTGATAACTAACCATCAAACTCCCTGCCATGGCATAGATGCCAACTCATCCTGACCCTATGGCGCAGGGCAGACTGCTCCTCTGGGTTGCAGAGACTGTACTTCTTTATATAAGTAGAGGGCCTCGTCTTTCTCCCGAGCAGTGGCTGGTGGTTTCCAACTTCTGATCTCACAATTAGCAGCAATACACATAGCCCACTAACAATGAGCACTCCTTTGTCAATCATAGTTACCTTTTATGATCTTTCCCTTCATCTTCAAAGGAACATCTTGAAGCATCAAACAAAAATATATACTTTGGGCCAAAGATACACAGTGGACTAAGTCTTGATTTCACCCAGGATGGGTATAAGCCTCCAGTAACTGGTTCAAGGATCCCTGTGGTTGGGCTGCCATGTAAGACCAGTCGTTCCACTCCACTCCCTGGAGAAAGACCCACCTGTGCAGCGTGCACAGAAGCTTCTTTCAGAAACTCACAGGAGTAGTCTATTCTGTCCTGCAGGGGTGCTATGAGTCAGCATCCACTCAATGCTGTGAGCATGCCTGTGCTTGTCCATCTTTTCTGTGCTTCATTTCTTAGAAAAAACTACAACATATTGATTACATTGAACATGAATAGAAAACGTTCTTATAGAGACCAAAATCTGCTGTTTTAGAAAATAATTTTAAATTATTATTTGATAATATAGAACAAAGTATTTGGCTTAGACATATGAAATTATCTGGGCAATGATGAAAACTAATATTTTTACATAAATTCCAAGTCAATCTTGAAACTCATTAGATAAAAATCAAGCAGCCATCCAGCTCAGGATCCACAAAGTCCACATGGAAAAGCACACCAGCCTGCGTGACTGCAAGGTGTTGAAGAAAGCAGGTGTCAGGCATCAAAGAACTGAAATTGTGTCATTGTAAAGGAGGGGGGTTCCTGAGTGGGGTCTGAAACCCATCAATAGGTGAAACAGCACTCCTTGTAGAGGGATTGCAGGGAAGAGAGAAATCGGTCTGGGCACAGTGTGACAATAATGAGGGATGCAACTTTCCTCTAGTTCTCTAATGCTTCCTCTCACTCCCTTTCAGGATTCCAGTTCTACCTTGCAAATCTAGCTATACCACAGGATGTACACTGGAGTGGGAAACGTGGGGAATTCAGGTCAGATGATACCTTCGGGACCAGTGGCGGGTGTGGTGATACCAGGAGGGCAGAGGGAGGGTGGAGTGGGAGGAGGGTAACCAATTGCAGGGATTTACATATGATCTCTCTAGAATACAGACAGCAGGGAAGTGGGTGAAGGAACACAGCGGACTGAGTATGATATGAAAAAGTAATAACCATGTGCAATTTATTAAGGGTTCATGGGGGAGGAGAGGAGGAAGGGAAAATACGGGGAGCTGGTACTGGGGCCTAAATGGAGGGAAGATGTTTTGGAGGTGATGATGGCAGCATGTGTACAAATGTGCTTGATACAAAGGATGTATTGAATGTTTTAAGAGCTGTAAGAGCCCCCAATAAAATTATTGAAGAAAAATAACAAAAATAAGAGTGTCAGGATTCATGATTGTGCAAAATGAGGCATCGTAAGAAGGCAAGGAAAACTATTGTTCTATGTGAGAAACTTATGATGGGTAAGGTATTACTTCACTCTTTCATGTACAGTGCTTTTATCTCCAAGGTGATCTAAAAAGAACTGAAGAAGGAAAAGGTAGAATGTTTGAAGGTAGCAGTTCAATCTGTTACTTTATTGATAGACTTTATTGAATATAAGTTATTGCTTTTTTCTTTCCCATAAGAATGAAGTAACTACCCCCCAAAACTGCAAATAAATTTCAATACTAACTGATTGGAGTTTTGGGGATCCCAATGTTAACACCATCATTCTAATGTCTATGCAAGAAATGTATCTGTCATGTTTCCATTTGATTATTATATCTGCCATTACATACAACATATGAGCCATAGTTGTATGAGGGAATTTATATATCTCTTTCTAATTCACACCACAGTATGTAGGTAGTATTCCTTTTTTATAATCAAATAAGTTTTTAAATTATTTGAAGGTAAGTATTTTCAAGAATCTGTATTTAAGTCTAACCAGAGATAAGTGACTCCAAAAATTGTTTTCTTCCAATAGAAATATACTTTTGGTGTTGTATGCAATATGTTTGCTATTTGATATTTCAAATTTATACCACAAAGTTTATTACCAGCCAGATGTTAGAGGAAAGGGTGAAGTTGAGAAAACAATGTGAATAATTCTTAACTTAGATTCTGACCTACACAAAAAATTATTGTGCAATGTTTTCCAAAAACTTTTAACAAAGATTTCAAGTTTACTCTATACAGTAGTATAAATGCCAAAGTCCATATACCCAACAGTATGAGAAGACTTAAAACATAGAAACAAATTAATTATATCCTTGAGCCAATCTTTGAAGACATTTTAAAGTCATTCATCCTTTGATATCCCTCATATTATTAGCACTATCTGTTTACCTTCAAATGCTCAATTTACATTTCAGTTATCCAGTCAAAATAAATAAATATTTTAAGTCACTATATAAAAATTTCTTCTTGATAAGCCTATGAAATTTTCTCATGAACTAATTCTACAAATAAACCTAATCAGATAAAAACTTTTACTTATAATTAAAAAGGAGAAATTCTTAGTGATCTTAAATGCAGTGGTGGGTTAAATACAACATATGTAATGCGCACATATCAAAAGTAGAAAAGTTCGGTTTTGTATTGCTTTTAGAATAAAATTTTACTTCTTTTGGGACATATTTATTATATTCTTATGCAAGAAATAGTTTAGTAATATAGTCTAGTGATCAACAATTATGACATAAAAATCTCACACCGAATTGCAAGCACAGAAAGACTACGCTACTACTCCATGGTACTCACTGTTGTTCAGTAGATTTAGACTCATCACGACACTACAGGACAAGATCGAATTGCCCTTGTGGGCTTCCAAGGCAGTAACGGCTTTCAGAACTAGAAAGCACAGCTTTCTTCCCCCAGAGAAGGTGGTGATTTTGAACTGCTGACCTGACACATAGCATATCAATGCTTGCCTACTGAGGTTTCTAAATGTTAGTTAATAGCTCAATATCTGAAATATAATACGTCTTTGATTAATTTTTTGCTGAAACTCTATATCGAGTTAAGTTTTGCCGTTTCCATAGAATCTTCCATTTATTTCATGTTGTTTCTCTTTTTAATCTTGGTAAAACCGCTTGTAAGTATTGTTAAATTCTTCAATTAGTAGGGCCCATGATATGAATATTTTAGAATATGTATTGATTTAGCTCTAATGTAATTCACAGACTACAACATTTGAATTTCCCATCTGCCAAAATTATTACAATAAGCAGTCATTATTATCCAAATACACCCAAAAGCATCATCAAATAGGTCAATAAGAGTATGAAATTTAATCTTATCCACTAAACAGTTCTTCCTTTACTTCAAAAATTTTAAACCATATTATACAGGTATATATTGGGAAATATAGAAGGCCGGGACTAAAAGTAATGCAAAGGAAAGCACACAGTAAAATTGAGTTGGAAACATTCTTTTGGAACTTTTTTATCTCCCCTACACACTTTTATCTACATAGAAGTCATTAGTTCTTTTGCCCAGGAAGCTGCTTTTGCAGCTGACGCAGTAGGATACCAGGACTTCACATGCCCTTTGTCCCTAATGCCAGTTCACCTTTGAATAGCTAGTGGAATCAGTTGAGTAAGGTTTTCTGCAGGTTTAGTTGTTAAATATATATATATATATATATATATATATATATAGTGAAATATTTACCTAAAAATAACACATCACGTACCCGAGCTGCTGCCTTTAAGAACAGCACACCTGCTTTATGCTCTATTATGGGGTCAATTGAAATCAATTAATCTTTCCTTATGATTAATCCTATTGCTCCTCTGTACCTTCTAAGCTCCTCTGATCTACATATGCCATATACTTTCCATATGCAGGACATTATTTATATTATTTCCTCCATGAATTTTTTTTTTGGCATCACTGCCCTCTGGTGGTCGTGGGAGCTACCCAGCCTTGCTGCAGCTGGATTTGAACCATCAAGCCAGTTGGCCACAGTCCCGCACTCAACCACTACACCACTAGGGCTCAGCCCCTCCATGAATATTTTTATGTCCTTGTTTCTCAATCTTCCCTAGTTTCCACAGAACGAAATGAAATACCACCTCTTCTAAGAGCATTTCGATGCTCAGTTGAACCTTACCTCATTCATCATGACTGGCTACTAGGCTTGAGGGTCCATCGATAAAGGCACTTTTTAGCTATTATATTGCAGTTACCAGTCTACAGATGCAGGGAATTGATAAAATCAGTGTGATGCATGAAATCTAGGGCCATAGTTAGAGATCCAACCACTAGCTTAAAAATGTAAGAGCTCCACGTCACTGCACCTTGGAGGCAGAGAGATTTTTCTCAGCTCAATAAACATCCCCATTAATTTATGAGCAATTTTTAACACAATATTATTTTGAGTTATAAATGATAAAATGAAAGGATCTAAAAATGGTTAAGACAGGGGATTCTTAAAAAATCAGTGTAGAATATATAATAAAAAGTGCAACTTGAGCACCTTACCTAGCTTTGTTATGTGTTAGATATCTCCTTTATAAAATGTGAGTAATAATTAGAGATGGGGACCTATTTTCCTATGTTTAGGATTTCATGAGATATCATCACCCCTGCAAGAAACAAGTAATCAAACACCTTTCCCAGTCCAGCTTATTGCTGAGTCAATATCCAGTCTCACAATAGTTATTTCTTAGTTATTACGCTCTCAATATTATTTCTCCAATGTTCTGAGAATAATTCACTACACTAACATAAAATCTACATGCTCAAGACACTTTAGGAGTAGGGCTGATCGTGGGACATGTTTTTAATTCTGAAATCTATGGGCGAGATACTGGCAAGATATGCTAAGAAAATTCCTTTGAATGGGGGCTAAGGGAGTAGAGTAAGCTTGTTTAATCTATTCTGTCTTCTGTTTTGTTTCCCTTCTTACAGCTTTCTAAAGACAGTAATATTTCAACCAATAAAAAAGTCCTAAAGAATCATGGTCCTTTTATCTGATATGTTAATATCATCACCATCTATGTCCAAATTTCTTGACTTAAGAGAAAAATAAAACACTTTATTGTTTGAGTGTCTATTTATAAATGCCTGTCACCAGCAGCCAAATGTAACGTCTAATTTAAATAACTTTTTTCCACTCTTAACTCCCACACTTCAAAGGAAGAATGTGTGTTTCTATTTGTAAGACAAAGAAAATAATATGTTCACATATCACCTAATTACCTTTCTTCTTTCTTTAGTGGAAACAGATGTTTTGCCTTGACTGTAGTTGGAAAAGAGGAAAATTGAGGAAATCTATTAAGAAGGCTATTCAAATATGAACAGAGTTAGCATTCACCAATCCAACTCCAAATAATATTACTGGTACTTGGATCTGTCATCAAAATCTCTATAATGACTTCTCATTTTTCAGGACATTGAAAGAGGAAAAGAGAATAAAAGGAAATCTCAATAAACTAGCCATTATATCTGCTTCATGGGATGACTGTGAGATTTAATGAGGAACATGCCAGGCCACTTTCTGATATTAGCTGCTGTCATCTTCGGTTGCTATAAATCAGAATAGAATTTTGTGTTTGTTCCAATACAACTTTATTTATTCAGACAAAAAAGAAAAGAGGCTTGGAGGAAACATCTACTAATTACAATATATGGACCTTGCTTGCACCCTGATTATATTTACAAATGGCATATAATGTGTACATCCAGATATTGAAGGGAGTGGAGAAATGTGTGCGAATCTTCATAAAACAAAATTTGTCACATTTACGAAAGTCAAACTGGGTAAAGACCACAGGTTAGTTCAATTTACTATTCTTAATTTTGTCTGTTTAAGCTTCACCATTATAACATGAGGGTAGGATATGATGTAGGGCCTATAATCTATCTGTCTGTATATTTTACAGACCTCTAGGTTGAAAGATAAAGAAGGTTATTTATCCTTCAGAGTCCTGGAGAAAGTGTCAGAATAGATTTAGCAGCATCCCAAACCTCCTCTATCAGCACGATAGCCCTCCTTACCAACATAGTTCCTAAGATTCTTTCTACCAGTGCATCACGGGCTTCTCTTCTTTCCTTTAGGCTACCATCTTAATTCCTCCAGGTCCTTTTCTCATTGTGATCTTTGGTTTTGTTTTATCCTATATTATTTATTATATTATTATCCTATGTTATTTATATTATTGTCCTATATTGTTTATTATTTATTTTATCCTATATTATTTATATTATTTATATTAATTATTATATTATTTATAAATATCCTTAATATTTTTTTCTGCTGGGTTCAAATTTTTCTGGTCCCTAACCTGATCATTCTGGTGCTAATTCTAACTTTAATTCATTATATATATATATATATATATATATATATATTATAGAGCCAATGTATAAAAGGCACCAAACCATTGGAAAATAAATGTAAATATTAGTTTTCTCAATTCCTGGCCTTTTGAAGTGTCCCCTAAATAATCAATCACCAATTGCCTCATTGGCTATATGGTATTTCTAATAGGATTGCCTGTGTGGCACAATGTTTTTGGTATATGCTTTGGTTCCATTTTCCTTCCTCTAGTCTGAGATATATTGTTTCTTGAATCAAAACCCAGTTAATCTATATATAATATTCCATGTCTTCTAGTGAGTAAAAGAGACTTTCTATTCCTGAGTCATAGTGAGCTTTTAGGTTTGGCATCTTCTAATAAACCTACAAACATAATTTTACATACAATTTAGCAATTATTTTACTAATGTTTTTAATACCATGGAAATAAGGAGATAATAAACAAAAAAAAAACTTGAAAAGGAAAATAAAATAAAATGCATTTGTTTACTGGTTTGCTTTTGGCAATGTGACAGAAAAATACTCTTCATGAAAATAAATATGCTATTAAAACCAGGATGCACATTCAGCTAAGCTTTACACAGGTACCTACGTTGGAGCGAACTGCATGGCAACTCAAAAACAGCAACAACAGAGAACTGAGCAGAGTCTTTAGGTGACCCACTCAAAGAGTTGATCCATTCCAATAATTTTATTGTAGAAAATGTATTGTAAGTCGGAAATGCATTGCTGATATGATTTTGCAAAGCAAATAGTAGAGGTGCTATCTGCACCCCCTAGGACAGTGGTCCTCAACCTTCCTCATGACACCCCCCTGAATACCATTCTTCATGTGGTTGTGACCCCAACCACAACATTATTTTCATTGCAGTTTTTTAACTGTAAATTTGCAACTGTGAAGAATCATAATGTAAATATCTGATATGCAAGATGTATTTTCACTGCTACAAATGGAATATAATTAAATCATATTGATTGATCATAAAAGTATGCAATCAAATAGTGTGAAATGTTTATTTCTAATTACAAATAAATGAAATGTTTTCATGTAGCAGAGGTATCAGTCTTCATGCTGGGTACTCATATGTGGGCCTATCTGCACATGGGTAGACCCTCCTGGAGACGGATAGAGCAGCGGTATCTCAGTTCCTAAGGCCATCGGAAATGGCGACCCCTGTGAAAGGGTCCTTCAAGCCCCAAAGGGGTCGTGAACCACTAAGTAAGCCCAAACAAAGTGTAGGAGTCTTGCTTAGCTGTGGAGATACAAGACGAAGAGTGTGAATATAAAGTTGTGGTTAATGTGAGGAGCAAGGTAAAGATGGAGTTACAACAAGGTCCAGATACATTCCCTAAGAGTCTCCTGCACTTATCAGATGCCAAAACCCCAACAGAAAAAGAAGTGTAAGAATTCAGTAATAATGGACTTACAATAATCAGGAACTACTGTGATTCTTCGCTTGGAGGGGGAAAGATTAGGCTGTTTGCTTCAATTTAACTTTCCTGAAAACGTGGGTCATCCCCAAATATGTAGGGTCACTATGAGTTAGAATGTACTCAAAAATAGTGGATTAGGCATTCCTAGGGCTTTTTTGCTAAAGTTCTCACTAAAACTTCTTGCATGGTGTTGATAGTTTTGATTTCTGTATTTTAAAAGTATATAGGAAATAAACTTTGAAACTATGAGTAGAGCCTTCTATGTGCAAAACTCTGAATAACAAAAATTACTTAAAGTGTATAAACTAGAAAGCAAATAAATGTTAATATATTGGCTATAGAAAATTAATAAGTTTTTTAAAAACTGCACAGTTTAAAGTAGTGAATTCAGACTTCAGTGAACTAAAAGAGCATTTTATAAAATGAAGGCTTATTCTGAAAAATATTTTTCCTAGTCTCTGTTTCTCACGCAGGCAACAAGTTTAACTCAGACCAAGTCATAGGTGATAGCTTATCATTTACCTGGTTTAGCGACTGTGGCAGTCGTGTGCTTATGTTAATTTTATGATTGAAATGTAGGGGTGGAGTCTAGCCTATTAATCTGGAGATAGCCATTGAGTAGCCAATGAAGCCTCTATGTGGGCATGGCTTCTCCTGATACTTCTGGGAAATCTCGTGATATTTCCCTTGTGAAGTTGAGAAGCTATCTCCCCCAGTTGTTAGGAGTTAGTCTCAGAGATGATTAATCACAGGCAACACAGAATGGCGGCATCTGGGAGACTGGAGTAGCCGGTGGAGAGACCACACGGCTTTGCCCTGATGGAGACAGACCTCTGAGGCTGGGGCAGCCACATGGAGGCCTCTTCCAGCAATGAGTTGCTTCTGCCACCACAGGATGCTGTTGATGGACCCTGAGCCCTGGAAGCGAGGAGCCATGGGGAGACCCCTGTCGGTGCCGGGACTCTATACCCACTTACATGTGACTTCATCAGTCAGAAGGAAACTTTATGGACTGATTTCGGGCATATGGGTTAATATCAGTCTTGTGACTTTGAGCTGGACTGGGCTGGGATGTTTTCTCAATGTCCTGTTCCTCTTGACTATAAACCCATTCCTTATATCCATATGCGTGTCTATTGAATTTGTTCCTCTAGTCTACCCGGACTGACACAGCTCTTATCAGAGGGAAATCCACTACTTAAGACCATTAAGCCTAAGACTGACTGCCCTCTGTGTGAGATGATTATATGTTCACTGAGAGACAGAGAGAGAGAGCAGGATCGGTGCCGTTGTAAGGGGATAAGGGCAAGGCTATATCTGCAATAATAAAAAAATCACATCATTGAAGGAAAGTGCTTACTTCAATGGGGTATAAGGATTTAGCAGTCAAAATCATACTTACATGCATGAAAAGAACCACCTTTAGTTAAAATGGCTGAAAAGTCCAATTACTCAATTTTAAATGCCTGCATTGTTTTATGTAGTGGATTCAAACTTTAGAGAACAAAGTGGGAATTTTGTAAAATTAACAACCTCAATCCAACCAACCCAAATATAGAGTGGCCTTTATAATTTCATAAGTAATAATAAAATGTGAGTGACTATAATGCAATTCAAGAAGCCTTACAATGCAATACAGGATAATTTAAAATGTCTTTCTGACATTTAGGATGCAATATTTGAAACAGCAGGTAAGATAAAGAAAATTGATATTTGATCTACCCGCGATGCTTCCCTTTTTCTTATTACTTGCTCATCATTTGTTTTGCACATTCTTTAACTAGATAATAGAAGGCAGCTAAGTAGAACTTGACATTTGGCACAGGTTGTACTTGAAAATACAACTTGACACCTATCTGAGGAAGTATTATAAAAGGCAAGTTCATAAAGAAGTAATATACAAAGTAATATATCAAATGGTATCTTAAGAGTTTGATTCACAGAAAAATCCAGGGATATAAAGGATGAGCCATATAACAAAGTTAAACAATTAAAATGTTTCTTAAATTATAGAAACAGCTGATCCCTGGTGGTGCAGTGGTTGTGTACTGGAGTGCAGCCCACAGGGTTGACGGTTCAAATCCAGCAGCAGCTCTCCAGGAGCAAGGCTGGGCTTCCTACTCTCACCAGGGCAGTAATAATATATATATATATATATATATATATATATATATATATATATATACACACACACACACACACACATACATACAAAGCACCGAAGGAAGGGAAATCGAAAATGTTCACAAGTGAAGGTTAACTGAGAAGTTATTAATTGGAATCATTTGCTAAATTAATATATATATTATAAATTTTATTTGTAAATATATTGCAATTCATACATATGTTTGGGCAAATTAGATTAGAAACTCAAAAAGCTAACTCACTGCCATCAAGCCAATACTGACGCACAGTGACCCACCGCGGGTTCCCAAGGCTGTAACCTTTTCCAGGATTAGAAAGTTCAGTCTTTCCCTGTGGAGCGACTGATGCTTTATGGATTACTGACCAGGCAGATTGCAGATCAACGTGTAACTAGAAACAAGGCTTATATATTTTACCAATTCTGATGTTTACTCAGGCTATGTTATCCTTTTGGCTAAAAAATATATGACAACTTTTTCTTTAACATTTTGGTTGTTCAGTGAATGATGTTACAAGATAGAATTATTTGCAAATATCTCTCGATTTCTATTCATAAAAGAAGCCCAAAACGCCAAAGAGCTCTGTAGATTTTAATTCCGTCATAATAATTTATGTGAGCAAATACAGGAAAAAAGTTTAGTCACCAGATAGGCAGCTAATTGTGTTAAAAATATAATTGCATGTTCACAAAGATAATCATGCCCCTAGGGTGTGCATTTCTGTTTCAGAACTATTTTTAAGCCCACAGGAACTTGCCAACTCTTGACGATTGGGAAAAAGTGTCAAAAATCCAAGTAACTAAATGTGACCTCACATTTTATCCTAAATGAAAAAACTAAACTTGATGGCAAAGCAACAGAAAGAAATTAAAATTTTTAAAGCTGGCAACTGTAACTGTGACAAATAGAAATGTTCCCGCCATAAATTTGCTATGCATACAGTGAATGACTGTGTCGCAATAAAGTACTGATGGACCTCACTGGAGAACAGTCCTTCATTGCAAACCTTAAACTTGTTAGGGATATACCCTTACTATTCTTATTATTTGTTAAAGATAAAATATTTGGCACATTTAAATTGACTCTGAGACTGCAATTTTTACCCAACAGCAATAATGAAATAGATTAAAATGTTGAGACCATAGAATATTGAGACATATTCTTGGGGGTGGCTGGCAGGGTGTCTTTCTTGTATTTATGTTATGTATCTCTTCACTAATTTAGTTCAGAGTATGCATATTAGAAAAGTTTCTTCTAAAAAAAAAAGAAAAGTTTCTTCTAATATCCCCCTTCCCTTGAAAATTAATATTTTGAATCTTTAAATCCCCCAGCTAGATCCCATATAATGTTTTTTTTTTTAAATCCCTCTGTCCATTAGTAATAGAAAGCCAAATTTGGGAAAAAATGAAATTGTTTTTTTTGGGGGGGTAGGTTTCACATTTTAAAAATTTATTTATAAAAGCTATGGTTTCATTTCATTTTATCACCTTGTTCTATGACAAAGATTTTTTTGTTTAAAGCATAAGTCAACATATGATTTTTATCTTATACCCAGAATTCTTCTTCTTATCAATCATTTTATGAGATAAATGCTACAGCTACTTGCTCAGAACAGAATTTTGTAAAATTTACAACATCAATGCAATTTAAGGAATTTAATATCCCCTCAAATGCAAGCCATTATCCTAGATCATGCATCATATCAATAGTATTTGAAGAGTTATCCAAAGAATAGGTATCTAGGTAGGTGAGGACCAAAATTGAGATCACTTCTTTGTGGGCAAGGAAGGGTTAGAAATAATGCTGAGAGCTGATCCTCATTGGCCTAGTGGTTGTGTGCAGGATGGTGGCCCACAAGGTTGACAGTTCTTATCCAGAAGCAACTCTCCAGGAGCAAGGCTGGGCCCACTACTCCCACCAGGGGACACTGATGCCCACACAAAAAAAGAAATATTGCTGAATGATTTCAAATTTTCAAATTTAGTCTCTACAACAAAGCAGTCAGCTGGCTTTCTTCCATACTTATTGGCACAGACCGGGGGTGGATTTCTAGTATTTTACACATTTGTTGGACCACCTCAATAATCATACTATCCATTTCCACAACTTTATTGCTCACCCATGCCTTCAGTGTAACTTAGGATCAATACCTCAGTTATGATTCTATACTAAACTTCTGAAATTTTTGAACAATAATCACTTTTGCTATAGTGTCTGTGTCTTCCTGCTATGTTCTTTTGATGTTTCCTGGGCTATTTAATTTTTTGCTGATATATTTCTTTAATCCAGCAACTAGATATGAATCTTTTCTTCAATTCTTGCAGCTTGAGAAATGCTGAATGTACTCTTCCCTTTGGTTTTCTAACTGCAGGTCGCTGCACATTTTGTTATAATGCTTATCCTGTCTTCAGGAGCTTTCTTTTTTACCCTTCAGCTAGAGCTTGCATATAAGAAATTGATGGTCTGCTCCACAACTGTCCCATGGTCTTGTTTTGGCTGATAATACTGACTTCTCAATCATCTCTTTCCTTATATGTAGTCAGTTTGTTCCCATGTATTCCATGTGGTGAGGTCCATGTCTAAGTATCATTTTATGTTGTTGAAAATAGGGTCTTGCAAAGAAGATGTCATTGGTCTCACAGCAATTTATCATGGTAACTCTAGCTTTGTTTCTTCAAGACTAAATCATATTATGTACTTATTTATTTTCCTTTATATTCCCAATATTTGCACTCTAATTTTCAGGAAAATATAATATATCTTGAAGGAATGTTTCATCAATGTCAGATGGAAGTTGGTATACTTCTTTAATTTCAACATGACTGGCTCTAATGTTTAATATATAAACTTGAATAATAGTCTAAAATTGTATACCCTAAGATCTATGTATCTATTGTATGGTAATCATTATTAAGAATTTCCCTTAAATTAATGCAAAATATATTCAAAATGATTTGAAAAAAATCAAAACTTACACCATGGAAAAATAACTTACCTCCATTATAATAAAATCATAATTATGTATATTATACAATAATTACATTGATATGACCAATGGATTTCTGTTTAATGAAATGATTTGGTCAAAATAGCAATGTGAAAAAAATGTAAACTACAGAGATTATATTTTAAATGGAGTAATATATAAAATAGAACTTAAAATAATTATACCAAAACTCATTTAGCATACACTTTTAAAAATCTTACTGGAACAGGATCTTCAGTGTTGATGTTACATACTAGATTTGTTTGCTTGATTTGGGGAAGTTCTGGGGAAATATGGCAAGATCAAGCAAAGAAAGAAAGGAAACAAATTATAGATAATTGAGAGCAGGGATTTATTTGTAGGGATTTGTGGGATGGATCAGAGCCATTTAGCTTAGTCTGAAGAGTGCAAGGAGTTATTTTATAACCTAAAATCATATATGCATTAAAAATCCTGCAAAAAAGGATAACAAACCCAAACCATCTGTCTTCAAGTTGATTCCTACTCACAGCAACCCCTATATAGGATTTATGAGATGATACATTTTTTTTGGGGGGGGGGCATCACTTCCCTTTGGTGGAAGTGGGAGGCCCAGTCTTGCTCCTGGAGAGCTGCTCCTGAATTTGAACTGCCAAACCAGTGGGCTGCAGTCCTGCACTCAACCACTCCACCACCGGGACTCAGCCTGAGATGATACATTTCTTAATGGAAGTAGAAAGCTTCTCCTGAAGAATAGTTGATGGGTTTGAACTACTGATCTTGTAGTGGTTTACAGCCTACTTCAAAGGATTACCAAGTTTCCTTAACAGAAATGCCAGACCTTTTCTTTCTATTATTTTAAGAGTCCTGAAAACAAAATTAAAGGTAATGACTCATTTTAGACAAGGAGTAATTTACTTAAGCCTGAAGTTGATAATACTTATAGGAAGCTTTTATATTTAAGAAATAACTATGCATGAATGTGTCTTGAAGATTTTGAATTAGTCATTGCATTATTTTGTTTAAATGGAGGAGGTGGGTTATTTTCATAAAGTCACTAAAGCAGAGCAGTTAAGTATTGACTTGTTAAAATCAGATAAACTGTATGGGAATAAACTTATTTATTGATCTCTAATTATGTGCAGTATTTCATTTATAAATGGGATAACATTAGTATTTTACTCTAACAAAATTCTTTAGTCTTATTACAGAAAAGTAAATAGAGCTAACACACAGCTCATTCTTATTCACTCTAAGTGCTACACATTAAGTGACTATTCAAAATTTATCCTTTGTTATTCATTGAGAACTGACTCAGGAGAATCAATGAAAGACAAAATAAATAAAAAGCTTAATTTAGTTATCTATTAAAAGAAAAATATTTTGAAATTATAATTAGTTTAAAAGAGAATAGACAACATGCCTTGTATACTAAATATTTAAATCAAACTTTAATTTTCAGATTTTGAATATAGACTCATATTATTGAGACTAAGAAATATTTAATAGATTCAGTATTTCTTAAGGTTTACCAATTTTGTTTTCTTTCTTTGAAAGAATTAGAAGAGAAAATTCAAAACCAAGAGAAAGAGATAAGGCTAAAAAAAAGATGACAATTGAAAAAGAAACATGAAGAGGCTAAATCATGGTAGATTAGTAAATTCAACTTGGTTTCCCAGCAAGAAAATTCATTTTGTCTGTAAGGGTGGTAACATAGATGGCTTCCCATTTTTAGACACCAATCTGTTGTCAAAAATCTTATTCCTTTGATGAAGAAAGATGATTTCTTTTTAAAAATCAATAATCAGAAGGTTCATAATCAATTATAGACATACCACCTGTGGTCTTGGGAAAAATCTACATGAGATTAAGGCACCATTTTCAGCTTATTTTAATAAGTGATTTTCTTTTGTTTCCGAGATCATGTGGAGGATCTCCTCTTAAGCAGACAATTACCTTGCTGGTTCTGTCTTGCAGGATTTTAACACGGAAATCTAACTCGGTGATCCTTTCCCAACTATCTGTTTTTTTGATATTACAATCCCCAAGATTGTGTGCACAGGGTTATGCACACCTGTTACTCACTTGTTAGGTAGAAGGACACTAACTGCTTACATAAATTGCCATCTGGATTACCTTTTACTGCAGACATAGGAAACTAACCTTCATTTGCTTGATTGGCTTTCTTGGTTTATGACATCTTTTTAAGCTATATCTGATCCCTTAAAGTTCAGTATTTAAAAAAAATTACTAAAAGACATATTTAGAAGAAGTCTCAATGTCACTGATATGTTTTTTCTAATATAAGCCATAGCTAACCCATTTCAGAGATAATTTTTGTATTGTTGGCAGAGAAAAAAATAAAAAAAAATCATTCCCTAAATGATTATATTTGAAAACATTTTAAATATGTAACAGAAAATCTTTTGTTACATATATATTTATGACAATTTAAAAGTAATATGTATATGTGCTATATTTTCCAATATGTTGAAATTGTTTATTTGTGTTTTTTTGTTAATGTGCTCCTCTAAGCAGACAGTTAATTGCATGTATTTTATCATCTAGCAGTTGGTCCTGTTGCTATGGCTTGATTGTAACTGAAATTCATACCACTGATATTTGAAATATCAGCAGAGTCACCGTGGTGAATAGGTTTTAAGAGAGCTTCCAGATTAAAACCAGATTAGGAAGAAGAATAGCTGGTTCACCTTGAGGAATTAGCCATTGAAAACATCAAAAGTAGCAATTGAACACTTTTTTAAATAATTGCAGAAGATGAATCTCTTAGGATAAAAGTTGCTCAAATTACAACTGTCAAAAAGCTGCCTCCTCAAAATAAAATTGAGCTGAATGACATTGATGGACCAAACCTTTCAAGACCTTCATTTTCTGGTAGCGCAAGATTCAAAATGAGAGGGGGAGAGAGAGAGAGAGAGAGAGAGAGAGAGAGAGAGAGAAACTGCAAATGTCCATTAATAGAGCATTAAAATGTATGAAGTATGAATCTAGGAAAATTGGAAGCTGCTAAAAATTAAATGAAATGGATAAACATCGAGATCTTAGGCATTCATAAGCAGACATAGAAAAGTATTAACAATTTTGAATTAGACAATCGCATCATATATTTTGACAGGAGTGAAAAATTTAGAAGAAATGGTGTCTCATTTATCATCAAGAAGAATAGTTTGAGGTCTTTCTTAAAGTACAACTCTATATGTAATTGGATATGATCTTCATACCTTCAAGGAAGACCGGCTCATACAATAATAATTCAAATTTACATATCAAGCCTAAAGCCAGTGATGAAGAAATTAAAGAAATCTATCAATTTCTTCCATTTGAACTTGCCCAAATATGCAGTCAAGATTCATTTATAATTTGGTTAACTGGAATGTGAAAACTGGAAACAAAGTGGAAAGAATAGGAACTGCATACTTGGGTCCATGGTGACAGAACACAAGCTGGAAATCACATCATAAAAAGTTGCCAGAACAATACAATCTTAGTTAGAAGTTCCTCTTTTCAGCAACTTAAAAGGCAACTATACACATGTACCTCATCATATGGGATGCACAGGAATCAAATAGACTACACCTCTGGAGAGATGATGGAGAACTTCGATATCATCACTTACAGCAAGACCAAAAACCAGCTGTGAAACCATCAATTGCTCGTGTGTAAACTGAAAAACAAAAACCAGTCCAACAGATCGAAATTACAACCTTGATTCTGCTCACTAGATTTAGAGAAAATCTTTAGAACAGATTTGCAATTTTGAACCCTAGTGATGAGAAACCAGATGAGATCTGGGATGACATCAAGAAGATCACACATTGACAGAGCAAAAGCCATTAAATAGAAAATAAAGAAAAAGATCAAGGTGGGTGTCAGAAGGAACTCTGAAACGTGTTCTTGAATGTAGAGTACATATAACAAATGTAAGAAAAGATGAAATAAAAAAGTGACCACAAACCTTTAAACAGTAGCTCGAGATAAAGTATTCTAATGAAATGTGTGAAGGACTAGAAGAGAAAACAGTGGAAAAAGAAGCTCAGTGTTTCTCTAGCTGAAAGAGCAAAAGAAGAAAACATGAAGTCTGCAGTTGCGATCTTTTTTTTCCAGTCATTTTATTGGGGGCTCATACATCATTTTTCACAATACATAAGTAAACATACTGTGTCAAGCACCCTCACATGTCCACTTCTATTATCGTTCTCCAATCGTCTGCCTTTTCCCTTGAGCCCCTAGTATTGATTTCTCCATCCCTTCCCCTCTTCCCCTGCTCTCTCCTCCCCAACAATCCTCAATATTTTATACATTGTTATTGTTCTGTCATATCTTACACTGGCTGACCTCTCCCCCAACCCATTCTTTTGATGCCCGTACTTCAAATAGGAGCTTATTTGTATATCCTTTCAATTGGTTCTGTCTCTCTACCACACCTTCTCTCCACCCTTCCAGCATCTCCAATCTAACCATTGTCCAAAAGGGGCTCATCCATCCTGGTTTCCCCATATCTCCAGTTCCTCTCTATACTAGTGTACCTTCTCCAGTCCATCTGGATTTTTAAGGTAGAGTTGGGACCATGATGGTTGTGGGGGAGAAAGGCTTCCGGAACTAGAGGAAACTTGTATGCATCATCACTGCCTGGCTGCCCCTTGACTGGTCTGTCTCCTTCCCGTGACTGCCCTGTAAAGGGGTGACCAATTACCCACCAGTGGGTCTCAGGTCCCCACCCTGCTCTCCCCCTCCTTTGTAATGATGTGATTCTTACTCTTCGGTGCTTGAAGGATTCTCTAGGAGTCCCAATGGAGTAGCAGGTAATAGTCCTCAGGAAGAAAGATGTTTCCTATCCCCTCTAAAATGTTATAGTCTCTGAGAACCAAAAAAACAGTTTTACCCCACACATAGGGATACCCTGGGTCAGAAGAGACTCATTAACAGGTATTTGATTATTAGTCTATGAGAAAACTGATGAAAAATTCATCATTAAAAATAGAGACAACGGTCTAAAATATAGCATATAAAACTATTTTGTTTATATTGAATAATTTCAAGAGGAAGAATGTGATCAAGAACCTATGGTATTAAATGAAGAGATGTAAGTGCACTGAAAGCATTAGTTTAAAATATCCTCTAGTTGTTGCCAAAACACCAATTAAAATGTTTCATCAAAATGATTTATTATTTGAATCATTCAATAATCTGTGCTAAGAAAGTTGGAAGATAACTACCTTCCTCCAGATGAAGTGACACAGTGGCAACAACAAAGAGTTCAACCCTAACAATTGCGGGCACAGCACAGGGCCAGGCGGTATTTCATTCTGTTGAACTTAGCCTCACTGTGAGTAGGAGACGATTCAATGGCACTTAATACATATTTTGGAAATGTTCTTTATTTGTTTAAATAGATTTTTGTCTGAAGTCTGGAATCTCTAGTAGTTACATGATTTTATCCTAACAAAATATATTACCCCTAATCCTATTAATAACCAATTGCAGTAGTTATGATTATTAATTTAATGAAGACATTTGAGCTACAACTTGTAACTATCATTTTATGTTTAATATGTTCTGAGAAATTCCAAATGTATTATTTTGCCTTTCAATTATTCTGAGAGATATATAAATCAAGAATTATCATCTCTGTTTAGTAGATGAGAAACATGAGGAGCAAAAGAAGGGTGTAGGTGCTTCCAAGATTCTACATTATACTTCAATTTTTCTGGCATTAAAATAGACTTTAAATACTTATATAACAAATTAAAATCTAAATAGAATCCAATCCAATCACATATTTATATTCTATATAAACATTTGGAATTAGGTGTTTTCATGAATTGAAATCAATTAATAACACTTATCCTATGCAAGGAGCCCTGGTGGTCTAGTGGTTACATTTTAGCCTGCTAACCAAAGATCAGAAGTTTGAAACCACTAAAGAAGTGACAGGAGAAAGATGAGGCGTTTTACTCCCACAAAGCATTGCAGTCTCAAAAATCCACAGGAGCAGTTCTACCCTGTCCTACCATGTCTATATGAGCAAGAATCAATTCCTTGGCAGTGAGTTTGTTTATTTTTGGTTTTATCATATACAAATGTTTTAAATCACTTAAGACAAATGGTTTGAAATAATTTTTAAAATGCTTGTTGAAGGCCACTGGTACTGTCATTTAAGTTATACACTGATTTATTTCTCAGAAGAGAAGAAATATATGGAAATGTAAATAAAGTCTTCAGAAATCATAGTAAGAAATTTAGTCCTCATATCATCTCTAAGAATTAAGGTTATTATGTTTATTTTCACTCAAAATAGAGAAATATATGCATATATTATTGTATATTTCAAATAAAATTACTTATTCTACAACTGTCTAATTGTGTAAATACTCCTAAATATAGATATAACTACCCTCTGACATGGCTGAGCCCTGGTGGCCTAGTGGTTGTGTGCGGGATTGCAGCCCCACAGGTTTGACAATTTAAATCCAGCAGCAACTCTCCAGGAGCAAGCCTGGGCTTCCTACTCCCACCAGGGCAGTGATGCCACACACACACACAGACACACACACACACACAAGACAAAGAAAATAACCACCCTCTGATATAAAGTCTTATTTTTATGGTAACTAAAGCATTAACACACACATCAGTATTTTCAGTAAAAGTTAATGAATTTTGTTGAAGAAAACATTTTGAAGACAAACTGACCAGTGATGCAGACAATGCACATAAATGATATGGTTTAGAAAATCAATTAATATGACTCGTCATATTCCATTCTTTCTGATACCAGCCATCCCAGCATGTCCAAATTGAAACATGAATACTTTCTTATTCACAACAATAAAGCTAAGCAGAACCTTCTTGTTTGGAAGACAGTGTGAAAAAATGTTTCACTACACTAATTATATTTATCACACTAATATGATATACCATAAAACAGTGATAGTATTATTATTAAGGTATGTTTTGTCATGATGTGACAGGCTAAACATCCTTAGTAACTTTTTTGTATGACATGTGCTTTTCAGAAATAGAATTTTTTCCGGCAATGCAATCACAAATGTTTCTGTTGAGATGATATTGACACTAAAGAACAATATGTGCTGGGGGAAAAAAAAACAAAATGCCAGGAGACACAATAATGTTGTTGAGAGGCAATTTGGTTCACTGCTGTGGAATCTGTGAATGGCTTCACAAAAATCTATAGCATCATAAAAATCCCCAAAGCTGTGTCTCCTTTAAAAAATGTTAAGTTTCCATAGAAAAAATTGCTCATTTCTACATTGACTTTGATGTCCAGGTAGTTTTAGTAACTGATGGACTCTACTCTTGTTAATCATTATCTTACTATTTCATTCTGCAATCAGTTACAGTATCCTTGGTTCTCTGAACCTATATACAAACTTCTGAAAATGTATTGCTTCTTTGTTTTCCCTTTTAAATAAATAAAGAAACAGTCATTTCTTCTTGTTTTTATATCAGTCTATGGGGGACTCACAATTATTATCACAATCTGCACATGTATGCATTGTAGTAAGCACATTTGTACAGGTGATGCCATCATCATTTTCAAAACATTTTCTTCTAGTGAGCCCTTGATATCAGCTCATTTTGCCCTCCCTCTCACCCTCCATCCCTCATGAACCCTTGATATTTTATAAATTATCTTCTCATGTCTTACACTTACCACTGCCTCCTGCCACCCACTTATCTGTTGTCTGTTCCTCTTGGAGGGGATTATATGTGGATCATTGTGATAGGTGCCTCCTTTCTCCCCTTCTCATCCCTCCACTCAGGGTATCACTACTCTCAGTATGGGTCCTGGAGGATTTCTCTGTCCTGGATTCCCTGTGTTGCAAGTGCTTAGTTGTACCATGGTACATCCTCTGGTTTAGCCAGATTTGTAAAGTAAAATTTAGTTCATGATAATGAGGGTTGGGAAAGCATTAAAGAACTAGAGAAAAGAAATGCACCTCCCTAAAAAACTGAAAGTTTAAGCACAAAGATATCATTCAACTTTAATATGTATCATTTTGCTAAGTTTTCTCTTTAGTATAGCCCAAGTAATCGTCCATAAGCCCATTACAATGAGAAACTGTGACTTAAAATCGAAAGCACTCAAAGGACCCCAAATCAGATTAAGCTATCCAAAATCTGAAATAAAACATTGGAATATTTACTCTGAAGTCAGTACCTACTAGTCTCATATTAGAATGAAAGAAATTAATTTAATTTGGTGCAATATGACCAATTAAATTGAAGAGTACACACAGTGGTCATAACTAAAGACTTTTGGCAGGTCGCTGCTCTCATAAATTTTGCATGTGGGAAAATTACAGACTTCCACTTTTCACTCTTTGGTAGAGTAGATGGTAAAGTTACTTGACCACTACATAATAACTTAGATGAAACATCATTTTTATTTCATTTCTGGGCTCTGACTAAGGAAAATGTATTAGTCTGGGTAGATTTGAGAAGCAAATTCATAAACACACATAAGGATATAAGGAAAAGGTTTATTTACAAGAGGAATGGGACATTGAGAAAGCATCCCAATCCAGTCAAGTCCAACATCATAAATCTGATATTAGCCCATATGTCCAATATCAGTCTGTAAAGTCCCCTTCTAACTCACGAAGCATGTGCAATGACACCAGGACAATTAGGCCGGTGGGTGCAGAATCTTGAGTATCCATCTCAGCACTGACAAGGGTCTCCCCATGGCTACTTGTTTCTAGAGTTCAAGGTCCATCAGCAGTATCCATTGACAGTAGAAGCATCTCAGTGCTGGCAGGGATCTTTCTGTGCCTTCGCTGTCCCCAGAGATCTGATTCCACCAGGGCAAGCCCATCTGGTTTCTCCTCTGGTGTTTCCAGGTTCCATCACTCAGGATCTATAAGCATGCCACCATCTTGTCTTGTCAGTAGACTGACTCCAAAAGACTGAGTCAAGTCTGTCTTCTCTAATTGGGAAATACCAGACTTCCCAGAATTCTCATGAAAAAGCCTGCCCACACAGAGGTCTCACAGGCTATCTCCAGACTGACAGGCTAGACTCCACCTCTAAATTCCCAATCATGAAATTGACACACGAGTGCATGATTGTGACAGGAAAGGGAAAGAAAAATAGGTGCAACCAATGACAAGAGCAGGGTTTACTTTGTGATAGCATTTTCACGATGATGGGGCCTCCATGCTTAGGAATTGGGTCTTGTAAGACAGAATATTTGGGGCCATGAGAGGAAGCTCTGCATTGGTCACAGTTTACCCTCAGTAGTAGAAGTAAATGTACCCTATATATTCATGTATAAACAGATTTTCAGCATATTACTTATACTAAAAAAGTCCCCCTTGGTTTAGACTCCTGTGAGTATACTCCAAAAGCCTAGGGCGCACTGCATCCTGGTCAGATGAATGTCGGATGTGGCTGCTTTTCTTCTCCAGCTCTTCTCTAGGGCTGTGACCATGACACAGACATCACAGTCTTACTTGTGCGTGGTCAAACCTTGCTCTACCCAATCATTGCTGAATACAAGTACCGGTATATCTCTGATCTTGGATATATGGTACATTTCTTTACAGTACTTAGCCTGCTGTATTTTATTTTTAATTCTCTTATTAACCCCTATCTGTACCCAGTACTGACTATGCTTATGACTTTGACTTTTATTCCAGATGAGTGGGCTTACATCTGTGTTGCAACCATTAGATGTGTATTTAAATAAACCTTTCAAAGACCATATGCAACCCCACCAGAGGGCATTGATGCAAAAAAAAGAAAAGAAAGAAAACAAAGACCATGTGCTAAAGATGTGACGTGCAAAAGATGTGACATGAATGGATGTCACCTGGTCAAACTTGACTGACAAAAGTTGGAAATCTGATGGAGTCTAGCATAGAATTGATAGAAAAGTGGGTTTCTGATGCATGGAAAGTGATTCCAGAGGTCAGGGTGCTACATGCCTTCAAGAAAGGTGACCTCAGTAATGCTATGGATGGCAGTGAAGACAGCGCTTTGGATGAGAATGACAGCAGGGCTGGTGATGACTGTGAACTCAATCTGAGAACAGAAACATAAATTCCCCAGCTGAATACATAGGAAGAAAATGTCTGGTTTAGATCCTGAAGAACTTATTTTAGTGAAATGATTAATAAAATCTATAAAATAAGTGTGCTTCAAGAAATAAAAGTTGAATAATAATGATACCAAAATGATATCTCTTCAGGCAGTATGAAGAAGTAGTAGTACCAGGGTAGAGAACAGTTTAAGACTTTTAGAAGGTGCCTTTTATTTCCCAACAATTGTCTGAGGTAGACCCAATTTCATCATTCCTTCTTCTGCATGAAGAAAATAAAGTAGAATTTTAGCCTTACCAAAGCCAAACCTTTTGGGTGTAACCAAAAATCTAAAAAATTAAAGTGGTTTTCTTAATTGCAAAGAGTGAATTAACCAGTATATCAAATAGAGTTTAAGAAAGAATTCATGAATGTGACTGAAAAATATTATCTGTATTTTATTACAGATAAATAAATTAAATAAATTTTAAGAATATACAAGTAAGCTTACAATTTCAGAGATAGAAAGGTAAAGTATACCTTGTATCCTCTCAAAGCCTTAGGAGGAGAAATAAAGGAAATGAAACAAAATATGTGAGTGGATAAGATTGAAAATTTTCTAAAACTGGTTAAATGCATGAATTCATTAGGAAGCAAAATGTCCACTAAACTTTTAAATTAAATCCACACCGTGAACAATATTTCAAAATGCAGAACACCAAAGACAAAAAATAACTAATCAAAGATCAAGAAGGAAAGAAAAACATTGACTGCTTAAAGATAAAAGATAATTCACATAGAATCAGATTCAAAGAATACTTACTATAATTTTGTTTCTCAGATTCATTCTTTTCTTAATGCTTGCTGTAGATTTGAAGATACAAGCTCAACTTTCTTTTTATCAGCCACAGTTAAGTGACTAAAGTATACACATTGTACGATAGATGTGTGTTGTTTCACAATCACCCTATTGTGCATTTAGCCATTAAGTAGAAAAAGTGTAAGTAAGTAATATTCTCCTAAGAGGCTTCAATTGCCTCATTGTTGCAATTTCATATTGTTGCATACAGAACATAATTTTGTTGTAAAATGTGATTTCATATATACATGCCTGCTTACATACACACAGAAACAGTTGCAATTTCCCTGGAAGGTGGAACGTAAAACACATATAAAGTGTCAGGTACAACAATCTGCAATTATTTTGTAAATCTAGCAAGATAAATAGCAGTCATTTAATTATGAATAATCTGATATTAAGAAAATACATTATGATTTTGAATTAAAAATAATCAGACTTACTTTTAATGTCATAGAGATTAAAAGACAAATTATTTTTCAAGATGAAAATAACTAAGTTTAGGTATAGCCACCTATTCAATTAAAATATTCAGGCATCACTGTGCAAGAAGTCATTTGTTGATGATGTGATATAACCTATCAGATGCTGACTGAAATATAGTATTCCACAATTACAAATCAATAAGACTTTTTGATCAGATTTATATTGTTCAAATAAATGTCCCTGGTGTTACACTATATATTTCATAAAGTGAAAGCTGGCAATTTATTATATGCTGCAAATTATTTCCCTGGTGTGATAGATATATTTTTTCCAAGATTATCTTTACCTAGAAGGTAGGAAGGATCTATGAATTGTTTCTAGTCAATAAAATATGATAAAGTTTATTGAATATATGACTGAGCATATGATTATTTATGTTACATGGCGCTGTCACTTGTTAGTTTCCCTTGCTTCCCTGAAGAAAACAAGCATCTTGTTGAATTCAGCAAAGCAAGAAAGTGTGGTCTCCTATAGGAGCCAAGCATGACCTCGGAAAGAGACCTAGCCAGAAAATCGAGCTCTTTGTCCTTAACTACACATGGGGAAGTCCAGTCAGCACCTTCATTAAGCATTACAGAGGACACTTCACCATTTGAGTCTCAGATGAAACCACAGCCTTAGATGACACCTACATTTGAGCCTTTTGACACTCCAGTTAAACTATGCCTGGGTTCCTGACCAAAAAGAACTTTGAGAAAATAAGTATGCTGTTCTAAGTTGATAATGTTATGGTTATATTGTTCACAACCATAGATAGCTAAAATACCCAGGAAATGAAAGATAGAACACTAGATGATTAAACACACCAGAAAACATCAATGCCTCCATGATGGGATATGTGTTGGGGGGAAGGCAAAGTTACTTCCAGAGATATCTTAATTCTACAAATATAGCAACACCTTCTGTTTTGTAATTGTTGCAATTTCAATAAATTTGCATAATCAGAATCAACTTGGAAGTAATAATTTCCATGGGAACAAATTACCCATGGGTATTAAGATTCTAAAGAATATTACATATGCAAAAAACAGATTTTGATGGGAACTAGGTAGTTTAATTTATTTATTTCTGCCTATTAAAACAAATAAAGTTGCTTAATGGTCATAAGTATACTTTTTTAGTATAAACTAATAACTAAGTGGCTTCATAAACCTAACCAGAAAAAATCTAACAGTTTTTAAATTTTATTTTCAGAATTATCACTCATGGATGCTTTTAAGCCTGTCACCAACTGCTTTGATATCAAAATTTCCCTTACATCTTAATTTGTCAAACTGAAAAAAAAAACAAGTTAATATAAAGATTAACAAAATTTTGCAGAAGGACATACATTCAGTCCAAATCAACAACAAAAGCAGCATATACTAAATGAGATGTGTATTTCTAAGGATTATGGTAACCCAATAGTGCTGTTGGTATGAACTGGGTTTAATAATTTATATATTGTTATCAACCACTTTTATTATAATTCTTTTACCCTAAGAATGTTAAAATCTGGGGTTATGGGAGACAAAATATTCCTGTTGTGCTTCAATAAGCAGATAAGAACTGGTAAATTAGAGAACAACTGCCCCCACAACTGAGTTCTAGCTATCAGAATCAAACACACACACACACACACACACACACACACGAGGTCTGGCCAAATTCCTGCCACATATTTGCCAGAAATTTCGCCTTTCTTCTCATTCTTTCATAGTTCAATATTATATTTAAATTTAATATTCTCTACTTTCTCTGATCTATTTCTCAAGTCAGTTTTAACATATTTAACTTGCTGTAAATCTGAGTCTTACTCAATTAATATGGCTCAATTAATATGTGATGTATTATAATTCTGAACTTTATGGTTGTTGTTATAATCTCATGTTAGTGGATGTGCCCCACTATCCTGGTAAACAGGATTAGAGTGACATTAAAACCTGACTTTATAGAGGGTGTGAATTGAGTCACTGTGACCCCTTTTCTTTCATGGGGACATTTTTACACTCAACCTTAGTTGAAGGTATGAGTCACATCACACCATTTTTTTTCCTTGAGGGTATCTTTAAGACAACTTTACTGGACAGATTGACACAATCTGTTTTTCTAGGATAGATTATCACTATTGGTGCCACTGTAGAGTTCTGCTCTACATCATCTATAATTCTATACCTCCATTTACTTTGGTAGACTCTACAAGAATCATTGTGACTTTTGCACATTTTGGGTTTCTTTCTATGGACCTTATACTTGACGACTCTGTTTGACTTTCAGATTGGAACTGAACAGAACCAAGAACCATACAAGACATTTCTTTAAAAGTTTTATGAGTTACTGTGAGAAGTTACAGGGAATTGGAGACCCAAGAAAAAAACTCAAGGGAGAAATGGGAGGGAATGAAGCACAGTAGCATTTTAGAAGATTTGGACACCCACAGAAGAATTTACTTCAGAGGACGGCACTAAAGCTACAGCTTGGGGAGAGAGACATGTTTAATCAGAGGACATGGGAGCAAATAAAGTCACAGTAAGAAACAGTGGGTCTCATCCAGGCCCACCAAACCTTGAGGATGATATATATCCCCACTCACTGCAGCTAATGCACAGAGAGCGCCATACGGCCAGCCCCATTATGGGACACGACATCCCTCATTGGCCATAGCCCAACAGAGGATAACAATAGAGACACCATGACTGAAACCAATATGACCCCACCATCCCGAGGCAGGATACTGGGGTGCATGCAGAACAGGAAGGGGGAGTAGATCAAGAAAATCCAAAGAGAGTACCCAAAATACACTTTGGGGCCAAGGTGTGGTTTGCCTTCCGAATCGACTGGAAAACACAAATAAAGGTTAACAAACAAACAAACAAAAACCTTGGAAGATTTACAGACTTTTCTCTTTTTCTGTCACTGGTTTTTGTTGTTGCTGTCATTGTTTTGTTTCTTTTTGTCACTTTGCTTTGATCTGTCTTGTTTTTGTGTGAATATTATTATCTATGCAGGTCTATCTAGATGAGATAAATTGGATAAACTGGACTGATGGTGCGGTGGATGGAGCACTCACAACAGGAAGGATGCAGTAGGGATAAGGAAGTGGTATTGACCAACCCAGGGACAAGAGAACAACAGCAAGTGATCCAAAGTCAGTGACAGGGAGGATGTGGGAGACCTGATAGGGATTAATCAAGGACAACGTAACTGAGAGAAATCATCGAAACCCAAATGAAGGCTGAGCATGATAGTCAGGCAAGAGGAAAGTAAAGGGAAATAGAGGAAAGAACTAGGAGGAAAGGGGCATTTATAGAGGTCAAAGATAGGCATGTATGCATCTAAATATATTTATATGTGATGATTGAGAAATAGATCTATGTGTGTAGGTTTAGTATTAAAGTATTACATGGACATTGGGCCTCTGCTCAAGTCCTCACTTTGTTCTATTAAATTGCATTCCATGATATTCACCTTTCCAACATGATCGCTAAAGACAAAGGTGTGTTTAGGAAAATGTGGTGAAGACAGCTGACAGTGCTTGGCTATAAAACACTACAGCATCTGGGTTCTTAAAAACTTGAAGGTAAACAAGTGACCATCTTGCTCAGAAGAAACAAAGTCCACATGGAAGAAGCACACAAGCCTGTGTGATACGAGGTATGGAAAGGATCAGATATCTGGCATCAAAGAGTGAAGGATCATATCCTGGTGTGCTCACCTTCCTGATTCAATTGCTGAAGACAAGTATGTTCATGAACAAATGTAGTGAAGAAAGTTGATAGTACCCGGCAATCAAAAAATACCATGTCTGAGATCTTAAAGACTTGAAGGTAAGTAAGTGGCCATATATCTCAGAAGTAACAAAGCCCACATGAAAAAAAGCACATCAGCCTGTGTGACCATTAGGTGTTGAAGGGACCATGTAGTAAACATCAAAGAACAAAAACTCCTATCATTGTGAATGCAGGTGAATGATGATTGGGGACCCAAAGCCCATCTGTAGGCAACTGGACATCCCTTTCAAAAGGGTCAGCCAGGGTGCAATATAGCAAAGATGAAACATGCAAATTTCCTCTAGTTTTTAAATGCCCCCCCCAATTATCATGATCTCAATTCTACCTTACAAATCTGGCTAGACCGGAGGTTGTACACAGGTACATATAGGAGCTGGAAACACTGGAAATCTGGGACATGTGAACACTTCCGGACCAGTGGTGAGAGTGGCAGTACCAGGAGGGTAAAGGGAAGGGAGGGTAGAAAGGGTGAACCAATTATGAGCATCTATATATAACCTCCTCCCTGAGGGAAGACAACATAAAAGCAGGTGAAGGAAGATATCAGACAGTGTAAGATATGAAAAAAATATAATAGTTTATAAACTATCAAGGGTTAATGAGGGAGGGGAGAGCAGAGAGGGAAGGGGCAATTGAGGAGGTGATACCAAGAGCTCAAGTAGAAAGAACATGTTTTCAGAATGATAATGGCAAAAATATGCTTGACACACAGTGGATGGATTATGATAAGATTTGTATGAGCCCCCAATAAAATGACTAAAAATCATTGGACATTTGGGATATTTTTAAGCTCCAACTCCTTGCTATTATTATGGCATTGATAATTCCAGAAGAATTAATACCCTACACCGGATGTGTGATATCCTCCTTGCCCCCCACTGGCGTTAGGGGCACTCTCCCCTGACAATGGCCAAAAAAGAAGACTCTGAATGGGGTGATTAGTGATCTTTAGTTGCACATGAAAGTGCACTGCTTCTGCAGCAACCACATAAAACACTGGCAGTCTGAATTGAGTCATCCAATGTTTCACGGTATTCTGTGAACTTACTACAAATTGTCTTAGCTAGCAGACTAACTAAGAGTGTTTTATGGAAAGTACGGGGTCCAAACAACTGTTATATCCCATTTTGTGATATATTTCAAAAGATCTTACTTGGCTGTGCTATGACATTCTTGACAATTTTCCAGAAATAGATATAGAGTTGCACGTGGAGGAAAGAACTAGAAAGGGCTGAAGATGGGGAAAACGCGGGGAGCGAACTGCCTTTCTGCTGCCATTGCAGGAGCGACACGCAAGAACACTCCGTTGTGCTCTGAGAGACAGAGAGAGACACTTTGTCTAGAGTTGTTAATACTAGTCTACGAAAAAAAATACAAAGCTCTAAAATATACTCTCTATCCTCTCAAAAAATGAATGTCGAGCAATTTTTTCTGGGTGAGAGTAGAAGAGATAGTCCCAATTTCTGGTTGACAGTAATTAAAGAGTACCCAAAACAGTATCATTAAGATTAGAGAAAGAAGCAAATAAAAAATTTCTAAATAGATTAAGAGATTCTTGGATTTTAAAAGCATTTGAAATAGGAAAGGAGCTGTAGAGAAAACATATGTGGGAACAATCCTGAAAGAGCAATTTTTAAAATTCTTCATTTCCTTTCTTTTTAGAACAGCAAATGAGAGATTCAATGTCATCCCATGAGACTTCAGTAACTGTGTGGATTGCTCATGCACGTATTGAACACACAAAGAACATGTTTGGTCTTTCAACATTCTGAATTCTAGACCATTTACACATCAGCCTTTGGACATGTTCATCAATGTGCTCTAGAAGAAAGCAAAGCCCGTTTATCCATCAAAGAATTTCTCAATAAGCTTTGAGGAATATCAATAGCTAAAAACCGAATAGTCTTTAAATAATAACATTTTAATAACAATGGTGAATAACTCTTATTTAGTAAGTTCCTAAGTAAAGATAAATTAAAATATGGTACTAGATTTTTGTAACGAATCTTTGAAAATAACAAAATTTAAAACAAAATATTGTATGTGATCTTATAGAGCTACTCACCAATTTCATAAAGTATCTGGTTTTAGGACATAAATATGAAAATTGACCCCCTGCAGACATGACAACCAAGAATTATAAAAAGTAAAATAGCTTTTAAAGGATGATTTATTCTGTGTTCACTGATATGCTATCTTATCAATGCACTATATAACGTTGGTATAAAACTCCTTGAGGTCAGTATTCTATTTTTCCCAACATTGGGGATGTGGAAACTGAGACTGAGAGAAGCTAAGCAACATGCCTAAGGTTGTGAAGTTACATTGAGGTAGAGTGGGGATTTGTAAACTGATAATCTGATTAAGTCGTTAATGTTTAATAGCATAATTTTAAAGAAAGTACCAAAACCTCTTCCTTAATCTACCCAAATAATATTTAAGAATATGGCTGTGTAATTAAATTCATAATTTCTCTGCATCAAATGTTAAAAATCTCCAACCTCATTACAGTTATGGAATGTCATGGTATCTGTTTGACAAAATGTGTGCAGTGCAGATTATCAACAAAACAATGTATGCCTTGTAGATTTGGTGTTAACATATCAAGAAACTGCCTAAGCAAGAAAGTTTTGCAATATTATATTATACGTGTGAATACCTGTGTGAATAATTCACCATAGTACAACAGACTGATAAATAAGTGGGAGAAATGGAGATTAAAAATGCTCATTCAAGAAAAGCTATCTTAATAAATGAAGGGTGGTGGAATGAACTAGAAAGTAAATCACACAAAGTTACTCCAAAAGATGGAGGAAATAAGTGGTTCTCAGGATTGCTTTGACATATGGCCTTGAAGTCATCTGTACCCTTAAAAGCTGAAAACAGTCAAAGTATAATTTGGAGAGAAAGAGGCTGTGCAAAGGGCTATCAAATATGTGAGAAGCAAGTCATATAAAATATTTACAGTATGATTCCAATTTAAAAATTTCAAAAACATATAAAGCTCAAAAATACATTGGTGTGTACTATAGCTAGACAAAAGGAAGAACAAAAAAAGTAGCATATCTTTTGAAATAAGGAGAATGGTGGTTAAGCACAAAGGGTATTTATGGTCCAAGAGAAGCATTAAAGTGGATAGAAAATGTGAAAATTTGATTTGTTAAGTTCAGTCATGGGTAAATGGGCACTTATCACCATTTTAAAAGTGTTTTGAATGTACCCTTTATTTTGTCACAAATATTAATCTAAAAAGTAGGTAGACTTCATTTTTGAAAGCACTACATATATGTCTCTATTTTATCTCCTGCTTCATTCTCTCAATATTCTCTGAAAGATTCCCAATTCATTTTTAAGTACCTCAAAACCAGAATTTTAATAGCTAGTAAGTGTTCTGTTGCATAATGCTTGATAATTTTTAATTCCCATTTTTGTGATAACTGATTTATTTCCATTATAAAATTAGTGACTGACTGAGGCCTCATGGAAAGGTCATGGCTGCAAATGAAATAGATTTGTATGTATGTATGTATGTGTGTGCATGTATATATAAGTGGGGAGAGAGGGCGCACTCCATATAGTGCTATATTTGCATATCTTTCTTAGTATGTTGGTTGCACAGTTAATGGTGTTGGGGCAAGCATCTGTTGGTATGCATAAAAATAAAATATTTTTGTCTTGTTTTTGTATTTTTCATACTCAGAGAATCAAGTTGTAGCTTTTGCCTGAGGGAGAACCTCAGGAAAATGAACGAGTGTGAAGCGTTGTTCTGTCAGGCAGCAAAGCAGAGAGAAATAAAGTCATCTACATAAATGAGGTCAGACAGGAGGTCAGCATCTGGCCCCTCCTCCTGTAGGGGAACAGCCAGCACCAGTTAATATATTCTATTGGTTCTACTTTGTCCCCTTTGGATTTTTAGAAGTAGGGCAACAGCGCAGGAGTCAGGAAAAAGAAACTCTAGATGAGTCAACCAGAAATAGGTTTTGGGACAGAAGAAAAGAACCAGGAAAAGTAAATCACTAAAGAAGAAAACTGAGAAACGATATGAGGGTCTTGTGGCTGTTGCTGTTGCCTTACGCAATTGAAAAAGAGCTACCAAAATAAACAAATAAAAGGACTTAAAAATGTTAGTAAAGAAAAGATAATCATTCATATAGGAGTGTCATAAGCTGACATATCTGTGGCATCATATATATATATATATATATATTTCAAGCTGTCTTACAAAATGCATAGACACATAATCCTCAAATATCTTAACATGTATATAATACCCCAGACCAAAGTCACTGGCATTTAATTGATCAAAAAACGTAATGACCTTACACATGCTTTTTAAGTTGTAAATCCAATTGAGAGCAGATAGCCTCAACTTATTCCTGAGGAGCTCTTGGTGGATTTAAACTTCCAACCTGTGGTTACCTGTCCAATGAGGAATTGACAGTACCACTAGCACTCCAAAATGTATACCTTATCACTTGGTACTGAGACTTCACATCTGTTTGCAATATACTTTTCACATTTTTTAATATTTGAAATCTGAATTATAATAACAGTTTAAATTTGAGTTTGAGGTTAGGTCATATGAATTAAGCATAATTATAAAAAGGTTGGCTGAGCCCCGGTGGCGTAGTGGTTGAGTGCGAGACTGCGGCCCAATGCGTTGGCAGTTCAACTCCAGGAGCCAGGCTGGGCTTCCAACTCCCAACAGAGGGCAGTGATGGCAAAAAAAAAAAAAAACTGTGAGAAAATGAATTTCTGATCTTTATTTTTTAAAAAAAGAATAATTATAAAAATGTGGCTGAGCCCTGGTGGCAAAATGGTTGTGTGCGAGACTGCAGCCCACAGGGTTGATGGTTCAAATCCAGCAGCAGCTCTCCAGGAGCAAGGCTGGGCTTCCTACACCCACCAGGGCAGTGATGCCACACAAAAAGAAAGAAAGAAAAAGAATGTATGTAGAGTTAGTTGATCTGAAAGACTACATTTCAGAATACATCGATCATTTTTAAAATGTTTTTTATTTTTCCATTCACTGTGCTCTATCTTCTTTAGCTCTTTGTATTTAAATTTAGGTTTCATATGTTTTGGAAATTCATTCTGGACTTTATGTTTTTTTTAGGTTTAGATAAGTATCCGGGCAATGATTGTCTCTTTGCTCCCACTTTATTGGGAGCTCCTTAAGGTCAGATACTTTGCACAGAGTAGCATTTCAGCATCCAGTATATGGATGGCACACTCTGAAAACATACAGAATGTCTTTTGGATTAAAAAACATTCAATAGAATGCATGCTTCAAACACTGCTAGCCCTGATGTGGTATAATTCAAAGAATGCAGGTAATCTATAGCAATCATTCGCGAGATGGAATTACTAGCAAGCCATCCTCAGACATTTACCACTGACATTGTTTTTCATGAATGACCTAGTCAGCAGGAACTTCTGAGCTATGCAAATGACCAAGTGGGACTTGCTAAGTAGAAGTTTGAAGTCATCTAGAGATGCCTGGAAAGAAAAGGTCAGCATTGTGCTCCTGAATGAGGATAATTGGGAAAATCCTGAATACGCTTCTACACAGCACACATGCAGTTGTTATGAGTCAGATTCGACTAAATGTCCACCAAATAATGGCTAATATTCAGCCACGTCAGACATGACAGAGAAACAAAGATAAAACACCAAAAAAGGCTTGGTTGCGCTATGGACTTTATCACCAAACAGAAACTGAAAAGTCACAATAAAACAATAAAACAATTGATTGAGTAAAATATAAACTTTAAAAATAAATATATGCTAAGTGTTGAATTCATTAGTGAGTATGCCAATTGTAATTCTAGTTTAATTGAGGATTTTAATTATGATTATGATTCTATGGGGTTATTTCGTATTCCTTTTTGGTAACATGGCTGCTTTGTGGAGAAAGGTCAATATTCCATTATACTGAATGACATTAGGGAAATTGTTTTATTCAACTTATTTAAAATAAAAAATAATGCATGTATAGGATTGCTGTAGTGTTGTATATAATGGCAAAAGCAAATAATCTAGAATTGCCTTTGACACACTATGCATCTCTACAAATGCGATTGCCAACTGGCACTTGAGAACAATATGTCAATAGCCATTACATACACAAAAACAATAGAGAAAAATATCATTAATTGACAAAGTAAAATTCACTCACACATTGTCTGTAATACAAGGCAAAAATGAAGACCAAGATGTTAAAATATGCACGAAAAGAGAAAGCATGGTTGTATTTGTGGGGAAATTCCCTGTGGTTCTTCGTGAAATTAAAACTGTGCAATATATGACAACAGACTCTCTAAGCCAGTAACAGTTTCCCATTCACCTCTTTGGAAACTTATCTTCCTTGACCCAAAATACAGAGATCTTCATAATCTGACTTTACTTCTCCTAGTCCATCTTAAAATAAATTAATGCATGTGCACACCCAAAAAAAGAATGTAGTGGATTATTAGTTGAGGATCTAACTGCATCACTGACAGCTCAGATACATCAACTGCTCCATGGAAAAAGTTAATATTTTCTGTTCATATAAAATTTTACAGCTTCAGAAATTCCAAGGGACAGTTGCACTTGTTCCTACAGAGTCATTACAAGTTGGAATTGACTCGATGGTGATGAGATTTGCACACAATAAAACACAGGAGAGAAAGTAAAAGCAAACGTTACAAAATCATAGAAAACTTTTCTAAACGAAGGTCACAGTCAGGTATGACTATATGTCTTAGAAAATATTTAAAATATTTTATAATTTATATTTATAATTTATGAAATATTTTAAAGTGAAACTTGTTTCTGTTTCAAAACAACTTTTATTTGTTTGGAAGTATACATATTGAAGACTACATTGCATCAGGTGTCAAACGTCTCCCAGGCACATTGACCCATGAGTCTTTCTTGACACAGAAAGCAATGATCTCTGCACACTGATGCTCAAAGTAGATGCAAGAAGAGCCTGAAGTTATCTGACTTGACCACAAACCCAGGGATGCTTACTTTGTATGTTGTAGCTTGTCCTGATTCTGCCTTCCTTTCCTTTAACTAAACCACATGACCATATGGCTCTGTGAATTAACTTATTGATTTGTTATTCTATTGGACAAAGAAACCTAACATTGTGTGTGGAAAAACACATTGTTATGCAGACCATATTTTATGCAGCTTTCTCAAAGCAGCAGGTTAGCATAGCCTAGAATAGGAAGCCATACAAAATATAAAGGGCAGTATTTGCCAGTGGGAGAAATTTAGAAGATTTAGGGGTAGGGGAATTAGAACAGAAACAAGAAACACAAGGAAGAAATGGGATAAATGATATTTCATTGTAATTATTAATAGCATGAAATAAAATCTTTGTGGATGATTTGAAAACAGATCTTCTCTGTAAATCTTCATCCAATTCACAATTATAATTTTTAAAAGCCCTATGAATACCAACACACCATCAATTGGTAGAGTGCTTGCCGCTTAGCCCTGGAAGATGGATGGCCCTCTAAGATGATGGAAGATGAACCATCTCCTTTGTGAACTATCAACCTTAATACCTTGGATAGAATAAAAACGTGAGGACCTTCAGTTTCTAATGTGGTATGATTCAAAATGATAAGAAAGACCTAAAACATCCACTGATCATAACATGGATAACAACATTCTAAATGATCTTGGACACTGATCTCCTGCCCTTGGTGAGTGACAGATAACTGCAGGTCTAGGCAACAGCTTGAGGGCAGCCTCAAAAGAGATGAGCTAGCCAAGTCTCTCCTGTGTTTCTAACCTTCAGGACTGTGGCACAGTGAGCTAAATTGTATGATCATTTGTTACTTAGCAATAGGAGATTAGTATCAAGATAAAATGTGTTGCAGTTCTAAGTCTTTAATATGACAGAATATTGACATGGCAATTTGGTAGATAAAGCACTCATATTAAAGGAGAGAGGCCATTAAAAAAAGTTAAGACTATACTGAGGAGAAAAACAGTCCCATTTTCTACTGAAATTTAATAGACAAGTCAGTTGTTGTAAATGAAATGTAGGCTTAGCCACTAAGGTTTTCAGACTAGAAAAGACCTCTGATATAAAAAGGGTGATTCAGCATTTCTATGCATAATGTTCAATTATGTAGTCTTCCTCATTCCTATGCACCATCAAAAATGAAAAAATGGAAAACAAGAAAGGATTCACAGCAAACTTAATGTAGCTGCCCACTTTACTGTATGATCAACGTGTATGTGTGTATCTGTGTGTGTGCGTGTGTGTGACTTGTTATTGAGATTTCCAATGTATTTTGTAAAATAAATTCGTTATGGCCATAACAATTTCTCAAGGTTGAATAACTGACAGTGTTTGCAGAATTCCACAAAAACACTTAGGTTAGATTTACTAAGGGAAAATAATACAACACATATGTTCAGCCTAAGGAAGAAAAAGTGCCGTCCTGCACCAAGGACTGGGCGTCTCCCAGGCACCCTGACTGGGATGCAAGACTTGATGACACAGACTGCACTGAGCTCTACATGTTGATACCCGAAGTAGATGCAAGAAATTGTGACTTTAAAAAATGACAACAGGTGTTTTATGCTTCATTGGTAATGTAGCCAATTGAAATGCTGTAACCAGTAAAATGGATGGGCAATTAAAGAAGCGATCCTTAAACAGAATAAATAAGATGACCTGAAGGGCCAACAAGTGAATTTTAAACTCTACAAAGTTCATTAAAATGAATTGTTTGCTTGTCCCCTTATCTTTACTATATTCAAAACTTAATATGAGACTTCAACATCCTTAAATGCAAAGAATCCTATTCTAGCTGTATTAGAACAATGAGCACTAACTAGAACAGAAACCAATTATTTATATTCAATGTATAGTACATTAGATATACTATGCATATGCAATTATTATATTTTACAATACATGATATAATTGAATATTTTTCTAGCTAAGAGAGCATATTATAAATGGATACACACATGAATATATACACATACATATATAAAACATTTATCCACAATATGTCTTGTCACATGGTCATCCTGAGGTGTTTTCTGTGACACTGGAAGCTACATCACCTATATTTCATATGTCAGCAGGTGCACCCAAAGTGCACAGGTCTCTCCCGTGTTTCCAGACCAAGAACATACGACAATGAAAGGAATAGGCTGTCTATTTCTGAGGAATTAACTATTGACAAACTCACAGGCAGAATCAAAATATTGTCAGATACTGAAAACCTCATAAAAAGATGCAGATTGTCATCAGAGGTAGTGCCAGACAAACAGCCTCTCAGGTCAGAAAGCACTCAGAAGGATGGGCTGTCTTCTCAAAGGAGCACAGATGGAGGAAAGTCCGTGGGAGTAAAGTCTCTGAGGCCTTCATTTGTTGATATGACCCTAGGAAAATTGGATGTTGCAAAAGATGAAATGGAAGATATAAAAATCATAGGCGTTAGTGAGCTGAAATGGACTGGTATTGGTCATTTTGAATCAGAAAATCATGTGGGTTTACTGTGCTGGAAATAACAAAATCAAAAGCAATGGCATTTATTCATCTTTCAAAGGACATTTCAAGATCTATTTTGAAGTAGAATGCTGCATATGACAGGATTATATATCTATCTGTGTTCAAGAAAATCCAAACAATTATTTAAATGCATACATCCACTCCAAGCCAGTGATGAAGAAGTTGACGAATTCTACCTAGATCTTCAGTATGAGATTGATCAACCATGAAATTGTTGCATTGACAATGACTGACAATTGGAATGCGACAGTTAGAAGCAAAAAGGAAGGTAGCATAGTTGGAAAATATGACCTGGGTGATAGAAATAAAGCTGGGTTCAAGTGACAGAATTTCCCAAGACTGACAACTTATTTATGACAAACACGTTAGTTCAACAACAAAAAAGGTAACTATACACATGGACTTCTCCAGATGGAATACACAGAAATCAAATCACTTAGATCTGTGAGAAAAGAAAATGGAGACGCTTGATCACAGACTAAAGCCAGGATAGGAGCTGGATGTGGGGTAAACTATAAATTGCTCATATGTAGTTCAGGTTGAAGCTGAAAAAAATGAAAACAGGGCCACATGAGCCAAAATATAACCTTGAGTTTTTCCCACCAGAATTACAGTAACATCTCAAGAATAGATTTAATTCATTGAGCACTAATTTTACAAAGGCTTCATTAGCTGTTGCAGGACATCAAGAACATTATTCACAAAAAAAGCAAAAGGCCATTAAAAAGCTTTAAAAGAAAGAAAAGATCAGCACGTATGTCAGAAAAAACTCTGAAAGTTACTCCTACTCATAGACGAGCTAGGGATAATGAACGAAATGATAGAGTTAAAGAACTGAACAGAAAATTTCAAAGGCCAGCCTGAGGAAAAAACTAAAATATTAAAATGAACTGTGAAAAGACAAAATGTAGAAAATGTAGAAAAACCCAGCATATCATAAACTGAAATAATTCACATACACACATGCACACACAAATTCAATCCTTGAGTTGTAATCTTGAAAGATGCTATGGACAAAATAGGGAATGATTCAAGGAGTATCTAAAGAAAATTAACACACTATTCTCATTCACTATAGCAAAACGAACTAGTCATTCCACCATTTCGAGGCCATTCGACATTTCAAATAGCAACATGAACAAAAACCAGGGATGCTGAAAGAAGTTCCTTACATTGAAAGAATTAGTCAAAAACAAGGCTCCAGGAACTGACGGAGTACCAATTGAAATGTTTCAACAAGCTGATGAAGCACTGGAGGCACTCCCTTGTCTGTGCTAGGGAATTTGAATGACAGCTACTTGGTAATTGATTGAAAGAATTCCTTAGTTATACCCATTCCAAAGAAAGGTGAACCCCCCTCTCCCCGCCACACAACATGCCAATATTATAGAACAATATCTTTGCTAACATACTTAAGTAAAAATTTGATGAAGGTTATCCAACAAAGCTTGCAACAGTATATTAATGTTGAGCTGCCAGGGGTTCAGATCAGACTCAAGAAGAATATGAAGCCAGGGGTATCACTGCTGTTGTCAGCTGAATCTTGAATACCCAAAAGATATTTCCATTGTGTTCAAGCTACAACTGTACATGAATCCAGAGGCAACTGTGCAAACAGAACAATGATATTACAGGGTTTTAAATGAGGAAAGGTGTTTATCAGTGCTGTATCCTCTGACCATTTACTCAATCTGTATACTCAGCAATTTTACAGAGAAATTAGAGCAGATTAAGAATAATGGGGCATCAGGATTGGAAGAAGGCTTATTAACAACCTACTCTATGCAGTTGGTACAACCATACTTCTTGAAAGTGAAGAGGACTTGACGTCCTTGCTGATGACAATGAAGGACTGCAGTCTTTAGTATGGATTCCAGTCAATGTAAAGACCAAAGTTCTCAAAAGTGGACCATAAGATAACATCATGGAAAAGAGAGAGAAGATTGAAGTTGCCCAGAACTTCATCTTGCTTGGATCCACAATCAACGTTCATGGGAGTACTAGTCAAGGGATTCAACAAGACATTGCGTTGGGGAACTCTGTTGTACGACCTCTTTAGAATGTTGGAAAGCAGTGAGGTTAGCTTGAGGACTAAGTTAAAGTTGACTCAAGCCATGGCATTTTCCGTTTTCTCATACTTTTGTGAAAGTGGGTGTTGAAGAAGAATTGATGTATTTAAATTATGATTTTGGTGAAGAATGTTGAGACTATTGTGATATTTAGGGTTTCTTGGGGGGTCGAGGGCAATGTGGTGTCTAAAGGGAGATATAAGTGGAGTTTAGCCTGTCAATCGGATTGCAGCTCGGTGACTTCCTTTGGAGATGCAACCAAATAAATGGCTCTCTGGAGGTCAGTCCTCCCTCTCTCCCTCATCACCTTCGGGGTGACCCTGGTGGCTAGAGAACCCTGGAGATGCTTCCACCACCATTGTACCCACACGACTTAACACAATTGGCCTGTGATCTTCATACACTTAGCGAGGGGATTATGGTCCTGGGTTGGATAGGGCTAGGATGTTTTCCCGATCTACCATTACTTCTTGATTTAAACTTCATGCAATAATGAAATTTTCTTTTTTAACAAATGCAAAACAAGTTATAAATCTTGATTATATATCTTAAGTTAAAGCAATCCAAAGAGATGAAATTTTTAACTTTTAATTACAAAGGTATAGTTGGGTCCATGATATTCTGAGTCTGCTTAGAAGGGGGAGAAGAGATTAGTTTCCTAATCTCTTTCACAAAGCATAGTGAGTGGCTTTTTTATTGTATAATTCAGCAGTTCTGCCTATCTGAATCCATTTCAGGCTTTTTAAGCATTCATTTTCCTTGGAGCCCACTTACTTTCTTTTTAATTTATATTAATTGTTTGGAGATCTATTAGTTATATTCCATCTTGTCATTTTATTAATTACATCCTGGGTTTAGCATCACTGCTTTAGTTTTCCAGAATTTATCAGTTAAGTTTTGCTGGGTTCTTTTTCTCCTTTACCTCCACATCTTCTTCCTCTGCCTCCTCAAATCCTCCCTCTCGTCCTCCTCCTCCTGCTCACACCCTCATTCTCCTCATTCTCCTTCTTCTTCCCTATTTTTGAGTAGCTTTTTATAGATTTCTCAAAGAGCTCAATGAGAATTAAATGTTCTGAGTTCTCATTTATACACAAGCATATCTCCCTGTCACATATTTACAATGAACAAATGCCCTGAGCTCACGTCAATTTCATCCTCAGAGATGACATCACTGACTCTTTTGCTGACAGAGTCCACGTGGCTGACTAAGAAGACTAGAATCATTCAACTGGCACTCAACCATCCTCAAGAGGCCCCTTGTGTGCATAGTATAGATGAAATCCTTTCTTTCACAAAGAAACTGTCCTACATTCCACTTTGGTGACTAATGCCAGGTCTTAAACGCTAGTGAACAAAATAGAGTAATGGAAATCTGAAGACATATGGGAAAACCCAGTCAATGAACAAATGGATAACACTGTCATCAGCCTGAACAATCCTGAGGCCAAGAAAACTAGATGCTGCCTGGATATCATGACAGACTGTTCTAAAGAGGAACAGCTGAGAAAGTCCTGGACAGAGTGGTGGGATTTAGTTAAAAAGTGGGATATAATTCAAAATCACAAAAGAGGCAGAACTTTCTAGTCAGAAAGAGAAAGGTAGGGCCATTAAGACAAGGTCTTTTAGTCATTGTTCAGGTCTAGAACTGAATTCGCCCTTTTACAATATTCAGCCTCATTACAGAAAAAAAGGGGCAGCATTTACCCAAGGAAAAAGTTCAGAGATTGAGCAGAAAACAAAGAATGGAAATAAGAAACTGAAGAAATGGAATAAGAAATGGGACATGGAGGATCTGTAATGAATGACTTCATACACAATGTGCATGAATTGCTGAATGTAAGACTGATGATCTGCTCTGTAAACCTTTACCTAACTCACAATAAAGAGTTTTTTTAAAACTATATTTGCTTCTTCCTTTTACAAATCTGTTTGCTTCCTGTTGCTTGCTGTCATCTGTAGTGTTGTAGTATTGCTGTAAGTTTTCCTCAGGGAAGTTTCCCCATCGCGTGCCTCTTCACTTGTTCTTTCACTAATCTTTGAAAGAATTCTGCGACAGGGGTCAGATAGATCTCTTTTCTGTTTGACTTCTTGCTTGTTGCTTACATATATGAAAAGAGGAAAAATATATGTCAGCACTTAGATTCAATGTTATTTAATTACAACCGTGAAGCTAGAATAAGCACACACAGTGAGGAGACATTACGAAATAGATACACACATATAAAATAGATAGAAGTATGAGAAATAAGATAGAAATGGTAAGAAAAGTAAAATAATTTTAACTTACTGCTTCTTTCTTTAAAGATCAGGTTGATTTGTGTTATCAATATCCATACTCCAATTCCTCTTTCAAATTGCATAAGAATTTTGAGTCAAGTGTTAAAGGAATATGAACAGCTTTTGTTAAATCACTGTAACCTACAATCAGCACTAAACTTTAGTGTATCTAGAATCTTAAGGAAATACTGCCAGCAGTGTTTGTAATAAATGATGCCTTTAAAATTCTTACAACAGCAGAGAAATTTTGTAACATAAATTGTTCGCTTAACTTTAACTGCTACAGTTTCTGTCAGAGAGTAAAATTAAATGGTGGGTGATCACTAGAATATATTATATATTCCAAGAAAGCTCTGGGTTACTAATACCTTTCAAAGAAACTTCTTTCCAAAATCTTATCCTGCTGTGTGGGCTATCACACTTTAATATTTTCTTTTATAATGACAAAAGAGAAAGTTGTAAATTGCCATTAGATGGAAATTTTGATTTATGAAATGATAACATGTAATGACATTAATTAGCAGGGCACTTGTCCAAAAGACTTCCTAATCACTTATAATCTCTTTGGTTTCCATTGCACCACTTGCCCCCTCACTGAGGCATTAACCTAGGCACTTGAGCAATGGCTATGGTTACACTAGTCCACATGTCCTAGCTGTAATAATTTTCTCTCATTTGTGACTATCATTTATCATACCTACCATCCATCATTTGAACTTATGTACCATCTATCATCCACTCTTTTCTATTTTCCACTGACGTTATCATATTCCACTATGTTCTAACTTTTTTCCAAAAACAGCATTAAAATAAACCTTAACCTATTCACATAGCCACGACAGACAATTTGTGGACTTTGAACATGTATTATCTTTACAAGAATTTTCTCTCTAAGCATTAGTTGCTGGCCCATGAAGTTTAGCAGACAGGCATTGTGTGTCTTACTTGAAGTACACCTGAGAGATGCTTAATTCTCCACCTATTTAACTTGCTCTTATCCTGAAAAAACATGAGTGTTGCTGTTGAAGAGAAATGTTTTAATATGGTTGCTCATGCAATATCCCAGGAGCCCTGGTGGCATAATGGTTACAAATTGGGCTATGTCAGCAGTTCAAAACCACCAGTTCCTCATCAGCAGAAAGACAGGATTTCTATTCTTGTAAAAGGTCACAATGCTGGAAACTTATAGGGGTGGTTCTACAATGAGGTAGAATTGACTCGATGGCTGAGAGCTTGTTTTTTGATCAATGTCTCCGTAACTCCTACCAAGTGAGTTGTCCTGTTGCAATGAGAGTATGTGTAACAATAATAATATAGTTCTTCAATATTAATGTTTGCTCCCTCCGTTATATACAAGGATGAACCATCTCCGAAGCAGAAAAGTTGGCTGGCTTCCTGGTACATGGACCGCAGAACCCAGGGACCAAATGGCTGAGAGTCTGAGAACTAGAGAAAGGCTGAGGTGCCAACAGGAGAGCCGGTGGTTCTAGGACATTTCTCCTCATAGCTCATGCCAACCTGCGGGCATAGTTAATAATCCCCTTAGTCATGAGACTTGTCTATGGGTTCTGTGCACCTATTGCAATGAATTATCACATGTAATGGAAAAGGGAGGTGAGAACAAGTGCTGACAGCGGAATAGGTAAAAGAAGGCTAAAGGTATGTCTGTGGACTCTACCTTGTGACAACTAATTGAATTGAATTTATGTGGAATTTGATTCCCCTTCTCCCTAGTGTAGCAAAGTAAGGTCAGATACAGTCCCAGTATTTTTCATAAATATTAACCTTAATGTATTCATTATTATTACCTATAATGCATTGAACTGAGTTCCAAAAATATCTAATATAAACCCTACCCTCTATGCCTATGATCATAGTCATATTTGGAAATAGCTTTTCTTTATTATGTTAGTAAGGCAGATTTAGTGTAGGGTGTATTTTAAAACAATTCACTTTATCATGTAAGAGATCAAACAAGGACGTGGTGTTGAGTTGGGGGAGACAAATCTCAAGTCCCATGAAGATTACACATGAGTAGAAGCTCAAAGAAATAGAAACTTTTCCCAAAGCCAACTCCAAGTTTTCCTTAGAATTAGCATCCTTAATTCAGAATTCTGGGCTAATAAACAAATACAGAAATCTATTTGTTAAAACAGAATTCTGCTATCCTCTGCAGACAACTATCCTTTTGAGTGAAAACTTTTGACTTGTTACTGGACCTTAGTAGAGATTGAATCTCTCCCTCACCTTTAGCTATCTAGTTATGGACTGAGTTTCCCATCATGCACTAGATGATGCCAAGTCCAAAGAGTCACAAAATTGGGCACATAGAGAAGCACTCCATCATTTTTAAATGGATATAAACAAGATTGAGTTCAAGCAGGACCCAAAGGTCCAAGTACGCTGCATCACAAAGTGCCCCAACTGTCTCTACTTCGACCACAGTACTGCCCTCTGCCCAGAGTGATGGCTTCATGGGGAACTTTGTATGATCAGATGACTAAGGAAGAGAAAAGTTGTTTTGGTTTACATATGGTTCCTTAAGATATGCAAGTATCACACAAAAGAGGACATTTCTAGAATATCCTTGAAGGGCAGGAATGAAAGGAAATCCTCCCAATTGGCATAAATTCCAGAAGTACACCTGGTTGTTCCTTTTGCTCAGAAGGAGAAATGACCAGATGTGGAACTTAATATAGAATCATGGGGTATGGCCAGTGGTTTCACTGAGTGGCTACAGAGGGGCCCTAGTGGAAGGAATGAAGGTTATGTATGGACTCCTAAACATGGAGTTTAGGACATTAAGAACAATATGTTTCCTGCCCCTGCGAAGCATCAGCTCTTCCCACATCAGGAGCTGTAGGTGACAGAACTTGGATACAAGTCAAAACTTCAAGGATACACAATCGAGGTCAATATGGTCATCTGCACACAGGTACATATTAACAGATAATCAAGGACGTGTCTTTGATAAAGACATGTCTAGCTGGAGCTTGCTTTGGTCTCTGTTCTTTGCCTTGTAGATTACTTTTACCGCACCTTGTGTTTTAGGTAATATTGGTCCAAGAATGTTACTTATAAAATTAAAAATTTCTGAGAAATGCAACTATTCATGTATTCCAAAATTTTAGTATTCATAAAGAAAAGGCACAGCTCAATTCTTTGCTGCATGCTGGAGTGAGCTGTAGTCTTCTGTCTTCTCATTCCATGTGCTTCTCATTTTTCTCAGCCTCTCCATTCTTTTTAGAAGAGTAAGCACCTCTACCAAATTTGTAAAATGGGGCATTCCTCGGGAGAAATAAACCAGAAACATGCTGGTTGAACCATTTCCTTCATACAAAGAACAACAGTTTGCTCTTACTGAGAATGACACTTAACCTGCAAATGGAGTTGCCTGCCCTACACACAATGCTTTTACCCAAGATATCATTCATGAATTTTCAGAATATTTATCCACTGACATGGTATCCCATATAGCCTTGTGTCAGATCAATTTTACAGCAAATGAAGCATAGCAATAGAACCATGCTCATGGAATACAGTGCTTTTACCATGCTCACCGTCATCCTGAAGCATCTTGATAATGATGGAATGGGTAGCTAATGACACAACTGCAGTGCCAGTAAGGGGGAAATACCTTGCATGGTTGTGGTAAGTTTCTCCAGGAGACTGGAGCAGATCTAAACAAACAGCCAATGCATGGTATTGTTTCTCCAATAGCCAAGATTCATGAATTCAGGGAGGAATGGGGAGGAAATGGGAGTGGCACCACTCACTATTAGTCTTAGTGATCTACTAGCAACATCTTTACTTCCTGTCCCTCTGAACCAGCACTCTTAAATTTTGGAGGGCTTAATTCCAAAGGTAGGAAGTGTCCCACTTAGACTGGACTATTGATTTCTCTGAACTAGAATCAGAATGCCTCCTGACCATTTAAGAGCTCTTCCTATTAGGAGATAACCATCAAAGAATTGTCTCTGTATTGAATGGTGTGATCGAGCCTTATCATCGTGGAGGAATCAGAATGGTGCTACATTATGGAGACAAGAAGGATATGCCTGGAATTCAGGAGATGATAAATGTTAGCAACAGCAACTAATTCTGGCATGACGACTAAAGGCCCACACACTTTCAGAACAACAATTTGGCTCACCCTGCCAGGCAAAAGTGATAATCAGCCAAGGTCTTTGCTGAGACCAAAGTCAATATGCAATGTATACTAGAAGATAGTTCTAAATACCACCTCGCCTGTTGTCAAAATTGGACTGCAACTGTTACACGTCTTTCCTCTTTGTATATATACATCAAACATTTTTGTTTTGTTCACTTATACAATATAAAGTATAAATTGGGTTAGTGTATTTTTGGTTGCATGGACTTTTAGCTTTGGTATGACTTCACTGCTGTCTTTAGTTTGAGTACTAGGTATGGCTTGCCTACACATATGTGCAGGTGCCAAGTTGAAGAGGCATAGATTGCACTAGTTAGATTTCTTGGGAACTTTCCTGGGTCAGGATTTTCAGTTGGAATCTCCCTCGTGTGTGCTCTTAATGTAATGCAAAAAACGTTATGAGGGTGATCCCCCGTGGCATAGTGGTTGTGTGCGGGACTGCGACCCACTGGGTTGGCAGTTCAAATCCAACAGCAGCTCTCCAGGAGCAAGGCTGGGCCCCCTACTCCCACCAGAGGGCAAAGATGCCCAAAACAAAGCAAAACAAAAAATGTTATGGGGAAATCTGCTGTGAGCAGCAAAGCAGCTGTAAAAGGATGCAGATGAAATTCAGTCTCCTTTCTCAGTCATCACCCTGCTGTAAATGAAAGGAGATTTCATGTAAAGTGTGCTCTGTTCCTCTTTAGAAAAGCTTTGTAGGAAGGCTTGTCTCTCTTCCTGCTGGTCTAAACCCTGCATATGTCACATAGACTTCTGGTCTCTTGGACTTGTGCCAATACCCTTCTATTGCCTCTGGAGTGTTAGACACCGTTGGGGCAGCTCCAACCCATAGTAACTGGATGCAGACAAGATTGAAACACTAGGTCTTGTGTACTCAGCAGTGATAGGAATTATAGTGTTCCACTAGATAATTTTGAATCACCATCCTTCAAAATGTGTATCAATATGCCCCACTTGTAGTTTTGGTCATGTAGATATCTTCCAAACCCTATGGCATAGATGGTGAGAGCTTCTAAAGTCACATACATCTGTCGAAGTGGAGCAATTGATATTTCATCAAGCCACAGAGCCTTGTTTTTCTGCTATTGTGCCTTTAGAACAGTTTTGAATTCTTCCTTCTGTGTCGTTGATTATTGTGTGTGTGTGTGTGTCATTGGTTCTGGATTGCGTGTTACCTTCTGAAATGATCAAATGCAATCTAAATATCTCCTGAATACAAACCAAAAACCCCACTGCCACTGAGTCAACTATGACTCAGACCAACCTTCCATAGGGTTTCTGAGAGTGTACAAGGCAGCCAGCCACATATTTCTGGTGCAGAGAGGATGGCAAATTTATGCTCCTAAATTTGTAGTTAGTAGTCCAGTACTTACCTGACAGTACTATCAGGGCTTCTTCATTTTGATATCGTTTTTCTGTATTCCTTCCAATTTTAAAAAAGCATTCTCCATAGTTCAATAATTTTACCATTTAAAAAATTTCCATCCAGTCCACTTCAATTCACAGTTACCTTATCAGAAAGAGTAGAACTGTCCCTGTGGTACGAGCATAGAATGTCTCATCATCTGCCAGGAGAGCATCCTGCACTGATGGGTCCCTTCTTTAGATCACAGAGTCCTCAATATTGACCTTGAACCTAGAATTTATCTTTATTTCTTTCAGCTTAACAAATGTTGAATTTGTCCTTCCATTTTGATTTTCTAATGCCAGGGTTTGAACATTTCATTATGCCACCTTAATTTACCTTACTTCTATACTGTAAAATTCTTTAGTTTCTTCAAGTTTAGCATCAGTTGTTGATGGAAAAAAAATTGAAGAATAGTTGTATCAAATTTCTTTCCTTTGAGGCATATAGGTATCACCCTATGATTGGCGATATTGTACTTCTGGATAGATTTTTAAATGTTCTTTTTGATGATGAATGTCACCATTCCTTTTTAACTTATAATTTTATCTTAGTAAACCCTATGCCTGTATGCTTCAAAATGGCTAATCCCACTTCTTTTTAGTTTACTCAAGCATAGGACATCACTTTTATGTGTTTCATAAAGGACTTCATACATTTTTAGATTCATATTACAAGGAAGTACCAAAAACCCCAGAAGGAATTGTACTAACAGAGCTGAGCTTCTGTAGTATGAAGTTTTCCTGCTAGGCTAACATCCAACACCACTCTTTGAGTTGGTGCATCCAGCAGTATCACATGTGAATGTTCATTCTGGTCACAGTAAATTTTTTCATAAATGCAGTTTTGCTAGAACCTTGACTTTCTGTGATGGCTGATTAAGAAAACAACACGTGGCTGGCCAATTTTGTGTCCTGCTTACAAAAAAAAATGCCACAGAAACTGTTGTAATGTTAAACACAGTTTTAAAGGACAGCACTATGGGAAACACTCAAGTGTGTGAGTGGGTTCCTTGTTCCAAAAAAAAAAAAAAAGGTGAAATGCTGATTGATGGCAAGCTTTGTTCTTATGTCCATCAACTTCCCAAATAGATGAGTCAGAGTGTATTTAGACTAACAAGTCAGACTGTTCATCCAACTTTTATTTAAGTTTCCTAAAAGATAGCATAAGAGTGTGACAACAGAAAGGTCTGATTGTGGCAGATGAGGGTTAGTTTTGCCATCAAGACAGTGCACCTGCTCACGCAGTCATCTCAGATCGCCCGTTTGGGGCCCAAAACAGCATTCCTCTCTTGCCCCAGGCACTTGACTCACCTGACGTCACTGCAAGAGCCTCCTCTTTGTACCCGCCAATGAAGAAGGACTTGAAAGAACAGCAACTGAATGACGCAGAAGAGGTGAAGGAAAAATGAGGTGCTGTCAAACAGGTGAGCTTGAAAATGTTTTTAAGAATGGAATTGCAGATTTGATAAATGTTTTAAGTACAAGGGAGAGTACTTTGAAAGTGATAAGGTTGCTTTATAAAAATAAATTTTAATGCACAGCTTTGAAAAAAATTCTGTTTTAGGGGGTCCCTATCAAGTTCCAATTATTAATGGTTTGCAGCAATTTCTTATGTTAAGTCGTCTCAGCAAATAAGGTTCTGAAAACTTTGTTTCCTCTGTATCAGTAAGGTTGACTCTACTTTGAAGAGGCAATTCTTGCTCAGTTTTATTGTGCGTAGGAAAATATATGTAAAACACACAGACACACGGATACACACACTAAACTCTGGTTTAGTATTATTTTTGTTTTGCTTTTTTCCCAAAAACTTATATAAAATGAATGAAGTTGATGTCAAGAATGCAAATTAGTCATGACACACATTGTATGCATATATGTATATGTATGTATGTGTGTGTGTGTATATATATATATATATATATCTTAGCTAATTTCTGACCAGTAGAAGAACTCAGCAATAGTGAAGGATGGGGAAGACTGAATAGCTTCAAATGGAGATGAGAATATAGTACCTCTGCCTAAATGAAATACAACATTGAAGATGGTGCCTATGTTTAACTTACATTAAATTTCTTTGAATAATGCAAATTTGTAAAATGTAACAGGGAAACTCTTCTTTCTAATGTTGAGAAAACATTTAGAAGATCATCAATTCTTGAAAATGTGATACTGAACAAGTCTGATTAAAATCAAAGATACTATGCTCCAAAAAGTACTGTGATACAAATAAGCATTGGTTAGTTTTCTTCATTGACGACAACACTTAAGGACTTTTTTGCTAAGATAGAACATTAGTGTAATAAAAACATTTTATAATAGATTCTCATTATTTTCAGGAGACAGGGTTAAGACCTGAGAATTGTTTAGAAGAGAAAGAAAGGAAGTGAAACATAAGCCACATATATGCTTGTAAACCATTAATTTGCTAAAATGTGAGCTATTAAGTTTTCATAACACAGGATATGACATTTCCAATTATGTAATTTGAAGATTATTTATAAATAATAAGTCCAAGTTAAGAAGCAGATGTGAACAAAGATCTTCTGTTAGCTAATTGTGTAGGATAGAATAGTTGGAAGAATTTTTCACAAATAATATCTCTGTGGGAGAAAAAATGCTCACATTTTCCAGCTTTGATTAAGATCAAATTGATTTAATTATCATTTTCATCTAATTTGTTACTCAGAATTCCAGTTAGTGAGGTGTGCTTTTGATAAATTTCAAGGAAAGCGTCTTGGAAAAAAATTTGGATTTTTAACTCGAAGACAGAAAAGATAAGTTGCCTCCACACCCCCAAAAATGAAGCCAGAATTAGTATGAAAAGCTAAAATGATGAAATTAGAAGATCATAAGCTATACACTCATAGTAAGAACAAAATGCTAGGCACACATCATGTCTGTCGGTACTCTTGTTAGCTTCTGTCAGGCAGGTTCTCATTCATGGAGATGCCATGGTCTATGTTTGGTGTTTGCAATCTTCAAAATTTTGGATATGTTTAAACCCAATACTGTAATAGGATATCAATGCATCTCATATAGGATACCCCTCTTCTCCCCTCATCGTCTGCGTTACCAGGCATGATGTTCTAACGACATAGCCAAAACACATGAGATGAAGTCTTGTTATCCCCCTGGATGAAACAGGTTGGTTTGCTTTTTTGGCAGTCCATGGTGTTATGGATCTAAGAGCACAAAATTCCCTGGAATAGTATGATCAAAATGGGCACACCATCTTCAGAATTATATTAACCTAGATGAAGAATATATTGAGAAATAAGAGTTGAACATTTTGATACTTGATTTAATAAAGTTTTCTATGATTTCTAACATTGTTTTCATTTACCTTCCTATATATGGAACCAGAAGAGTTCTGGTGCTGTGGTGGTTGAACATCAGACTCCTGACCCCAAGGGGGAAGGTGTGAAACCTCTAGCTGCTCAACGGGAGAAAAACAAGGTTTTCTAACCTCGTGACGTGTTAACAATCTGCCAAACCCCAAAGGGGCAGTTTTACCTTCTCTTGTAAGGTGGCTAAGCTGCAATAGACTCAATGGCAGTGAGTTTGGTTTGGTACATATGTAACTGTGTATACCAAGTGTTCTGATAGCTAATTATGAAATTGTAGCCCTACTGTATTACGTGACAGGCTGCTAAGCTGAAGGTCAGCAGTTTGCAATCACCAAACATTATGAGGAGAAAGACGAAGATTTCTAGTTCCATAAAGTTTTAAAATCTTGGCAACCTACAGAGGCTATTCTGCTGTTTTATATGGAAGCACCATCTGTGAATGAGTTTGATTTTTTCTGCTAGGGAAATCAGTTCCTTTGTGTCCTATTGAGACAACACTGACTTCTCAGGCTGAGGGGTAGAAATATAAATCTACTATCAAGCGCTGCAGATTCCTTCCTCGCTTTTCATCAGCAAGTTACAATGAATTTCATTATTTCAGAAACAGTTTCTATCAAGTGTTAAAAACTTTGTCAGCTGCTTACTAAATAAGCATTCTACAGATACTAATGATCACTTTTGTTGGAGGGGGGGGCATCACTGCCTCTGGTGGTCATGAGAGCTTCCCAGCACTACTCCTGAGAGCCGCCGCTGGATTTGAACTACCAAACCCGCGGGATGCAGTCCCGCACTCAACCCCTTAGGCCACCAGGGCTCAGTCCTTAGTTATCACTTTTCAGAAAATCTCTTAAGCTTGCCTCATGGCATAACTCTAGGATTAGTTCTCAGTGAAGATTATTCAATTATTGCATATCTATTTATTAATTTTAAGGATCACCTAAAAAGTCATAATGGCATCTTCCATACTATTCATGAAATATTATAGATATCCATAATACATAACACTTCCAATGTACAACAATATATTCTTCTCTAGGATGAAATAGTTAAGCATGTCATTTCTAATGACTATAGAAATTATGAGTTATGGATGTGTCATCATTCCATAGTAGGAGGCATTAAATAATACAATTTAATCAGACAATATCATATCCAAAGGAGGTTTAAACAGGATATTTTATGTTTGTGCTAAAATAATAAATAAAAATAGCATATGGTGCCATTTTAAATCATATGCTTATGAATTCATTAACTTCATAAGTTCCCTGAATAAATACTAGCAATAATGTCAAAATAAGGGCACCATTTTACCATGTAACTTAAAAGTATTCGATGCCTGCTTTTAGAAATATTAATTTGGATTCTGTAACTAAAACAGAAGCCTAGCTCTATATCTCTCAAGCAATCAAAGGAGATTATGTGCAAGAACAAAATGTTATTTTGCAAACAGATTGTAAATGCAGGTAGAGAACATTCCTCTGAAAACATAGGACAAGCTTGCTCTGTTTAAATAGTGTAAACACAAACCTGGGTTGAAAAAAATTGCATGCGTAATACCATATCTGAAACTAATTATGACTCCTAGTAATTCTGGCACCAATAAACATTCATAAGTGGCTAAAGTCTATGGTAAATTATATAATGTGTATATTTACGCAATACTACTTTTCACAAATGAATAGATTTAATTCTCATCTATAAATTTCAAATCACATCACCATAGGATTTAAGCATTTATCTGATAGTATAGCAATATATCTAAAAGCAACAGCATAAGACCCTTTCCCATATGTATTAATATATGAAAGCTAGGGAGGAACAGTCTCACTGTTATTTTGGAACTTACCAGCACTTGTAAGCATGTTTACGTTTCTCATCACACCTTCAGTGTAGGCCCCTGGTTCATAACTGTCCATTTCACCTCTGACAATATGAGCAACTCTGGCTGCCCGTCCTCTGATAGCACCTGCTGCACGGTCTAAATTATCAGCATCCTGGTCCCTCAATGCTATAATGCACTTGTTGACATCTTCCAGGATATGGCTTTCTGTAAGTAACAGATCAAATTAGGGACTTATTATCCATTGGCTTATTTTATAAATAATATAACTCTACATTTTTTAAATTTTCCATTTCAAAGACAATGAATAATGGAGAAGTGGTTTATAATAAGAAGGAAAAACACAAACACAGTTTCCTTATATTCTTCAACAGCAAAAATTCATAATTGTAGCATTTTATAGTACTTATGAGCAATTTTAGTGGATTATATCTTAGTTTAGACTAAATATATAAATTTTAAATTTTAGCAACATATGGATGGCAAAAGAAATAAATGCTGTAAATATAAAATACATATATGTGAAGTTTATAGATGTACAAAAATATAAGAGATCATAATGGAATGCTTGAATTCTCCATAAGAACACATTTGTCATCAATTAATCCCACACTAACTTTAAGAAAATTGTCTTAGCAACTCAGAGGTAGATCCTATTGCACAGGGAAAAGAGGTATAATTCTATACATTGCCAAATGTGATCAAGATTTATATGCCAGCTGTGCATTCTGAAGGAATCCAGAACCATCCATACATCTAATCACCTGGCCACAGATTTAAGGGATAAACTCCTGAAAAGAGTCACTGACTCAGAAACCCACAAGTTCCAGCCTGTCGTATAAGGTTGCCGTGAGTTAGAATTGACTTGATGACAGTGGGAGTTCTTTGTTTATTACAACCCTGGTGGTGCAACTGAGTGTGTGTTGGATGGTAAACTGCAAGATCAAACAGTTCAAAAGCCTGAGAGAATGATAAGGCCTTCTGTTTCTATATTGGAAGCCCTATATACACTTGCTAAGAATCAGGATGGACTAATGACAGTAAGAGCTTGTGTTGTTGTTTGTTTGTTTTCTATCTGCTACCTCAAGAGAAAGCTGAACTTGCCTGCTTTTATAAAGACCTACCATCTTAGAAACCCTTTATAGGTTGGCTAAAATTCTAGATGGACTCAATGGCAGTGGACTCTGTGGCAGTCATGTATTCGTTGTGCCAATTTCATAATTGGGATGTAGGGGTGGAGTCTAGCCTGTTAATCTGGAGATAGTCGTTGAGTAGCCAATGAGGCCTCTGTGTGGGCATGACTTTCTCTTGAGACTTCTGGGAAATCTCACAATATTTCCCTCATGGAGAAGAGAGGCCATCTCCCAGTTGTTAGGAGACGGTCTCAGAGATGAGGAACTACACAAGACAAAATGCCAGCATCCGAGAAGCTGGGGGAGTTGGAGGAGACGCTATACAGAATTACCCTGATGTAACCAGACCTCTGAAACTGGAGAAGCCATGTGGAGACCCCTGTCAGCGCTGAGTTGCTTCTACCACCACTGGATGTTGTTAATGGACCCTGAGCCCAGGAAGCAAGAGCCATGGGGAGACCACTGCCAGTGCCAGGATTCTGCACCCACTGATCTGTGATTTTGTGAGTTGGAAGGAGACTTTATAGATTGGTACCGGGCATATGGGCTAATATCAGACTTAAGACTTTGAATTGGACTGGGTTGGGATGCTTTCTCAATGTTCCATTCCTCTTTTATATAAGCCTTTTCCTTACATCCATATGCTTGCCTATGAATTTGTTTCTCTAGTCTACCCGGACTAACACAGACTCCTTCCAGATAACTGTTGTAAATTGGAGAGGCCTTATATTTGGGGTTTGGTTTCTGATTTTTATCATTTGAATCTCCTTCAATCACCTTTAACTACTATTTAATTATTTAAGATTATTTTTTAATTTTTTAAAGCACACAAAAACAACCAGGATAAGAAATTGCAATAAATCTAGAATATATTGTTAACCCTATGAAGAAGCTCAAAAGAAGTGGGTGCTTGGCATAAGGGAAGGATTCTGCCAAAGATGCTGTCTAAACTCCATTTCCTTATATTTTTATTGCCAAATTTTTACTGCCAAATTTGAGCTGACTTTCAAAAAACCAGCGAGCCAGCCTTCCTTAGGAAGTGGGCAGGCGTCCATTCTTTCACATTTATCTCCCATGGTGTGGTGCCAGGAAGGGTATTCACTTGGTTGGCCTTTGAAAAGGCATAGATTAAACAACCAAAAGGAATTTACACCATGTTATGATAAGTAAAATCAAGTGTAAGTAATATATCTTTTGTCTTAGTTTTGTGGAAGCATGATTTGGTAAATGTCAACAACACCCCCCCCCCAATCTCCACCCCCGGGTAAGTTCTTGGATCTTCTATAATTATGCACTAAATTCCATATGTCATAGTCCTATGGTGAATGTGTATGAAGTGTTTCCCCATTCTGGATCATTTTGTTTATACAATAAATTCTTTAATTTTAGCAGAACTTTTAGTTTGAACTTTGATAACTCACTCACTTGACAGATTTTGCTGGAGTGTATATTCTAATTACACATGTACATTCATAAAGGATATGCATTCATACATCAACTTTCTTATAGATTCACATCTTCATCTTACAGTGTAGAGAATAAAATTCACACTACCATTAAAACTACCATGTAATATACACCTTAGAGTCATTTGAAGGTTTAGCCATTACCATTCTTCTGTAGTTCCCTTATGTTTCAGTTTTATGGTTTTCAATGCTTGCCATGTTGTTCCATGTCACTCTTCGTAAAGGTTTATACAGGGTATGTCTAGTGTTGAGGATCAACTCTTACTACCCTTTCAATGGTCAAGTATATTTTCCTCAAAAAATCCATGTTGATCTATTAATTCTCTATAAGAAAACAAACTTGTTTCTCTCCTATTTTTGTTTTATACAAAACATTTTATATGCCTCCATTAATGTCCTCCTTTGTTGACACGATGTCTGCCTGACAGACTGTTATAAAGACCAGAATTTTATCATACATCCTTAGGTATCTTTAATAGTTCCTGTTACATACAGTATTTCTAGACTCACAAGAATGCTGGTTGAATGGATGAAGCCCTTTTTTTAAGACACACCAGTGAAAAGTAAATTATCTTACCGAAGTCCTAAATTATTAGGTTATTAATATAGGTAGATTTATTTTATGTAGCCTAAAATTCATTCTATTTAGTCCATATAAGAATATTCAATTTGGCTGAGCCCCGGTGGCATAGTGGTTTAGCGCGGGACTGCGGCCCACGGGCTTGGCGGTTCAAATCCAGCAGCAGCCCTCCAGGGGCAAGGCTGGGTAGCTCTCACAACAACCAGAGGGCAGTGGTGCCCCCCCAAAAAAGAATATTCAATTTATGTACATGCTACAGACAAATATCTAAAATCTTCATTGTAAATTCCTTATGATCCTAACCTTATTTGTAGCATTTAATTATGAATGTATCATTAAGTGCTATAAGAAATAGTCACAGTTCCATCTTTACAGCAAGCACATATTTGTCATTATTGTCATATTTCCCTTGAAACTCAAGTACAAGTTTAAATGTAGAAGGTATCATAATAATCATTTTAAAAGTAAACAGATGTGCACTGTAATGACACATTAAGAAGTCAAACTTTTCCAAAGATATTTCTTACATGAACACATACAATACATAGGCATACATGTTTTAAATAATATGTAATGTATATATATACATATTCAGTGAATGTTTAATATGCATGCACTAAAGAAGCTTAAGTGCAGAAGGCAGAACTATTGCATCTCAAACTTACAAAGATAAGAAGATATACTAAATAAAAAGTAATGCTCATTCTTAATAGACAATGAGATTTTCTAATAATCTTGTAAGTTTAGTTTCATGAAAGATGAAGGCATAACTGGCATAAATTATTTCCCTTTTGGTAAATTTTGCAGAGGAAAAATGTATAAAGGATATACATTCATATTCAATTGAGTGTTTAACTCATCTACAAATACAAGGATATATGTATTGTTTCACAAATTATTTCTATTATTTAAAACAAAAATATGGAAAAGATTGTTGTGGATCATTAGAAAGTTGCAAGGGGGTGGGTCTTGAAAAAGCTTACAGAATACTGCAACTAATAGATAATGAATTTTCCATGAAATTTTTGATGCATTACACTCATCTTCCTTCCTCTCTCCCCTCTCTCCCTTATGGTCTTTGCTTTCATTTGAGTAACATAATCAGCAGCTCTGGAGCTAAGCATCTTGATGAATTACATGAGTCATGTCGAATATGATAAGCAAAGTATGACATGAGCATATAAAATGGCAAAAACCAACAAATAAATGTGAAAAAACTTAAAAGAAACAGTTAACTAGATTTAATCTGAGGCAGAATATACTGGAGATGATGCATACACAAACCTTTGAATTACTAAGAATAAATATAGCACAAAAGCATTATGAGCAGTTTGAAAATTGTCCAATATTGTGACAGTTTCCATTAACTTGAATGTTCCACAGACATCTAGCAATGATTTTTTGCATGAATTAGTCAACTTAGGGTAGTAAGAAAGAAAACTATGATGCTGACTCACAAATATGGACAATATTGAAATAATTTAACTAAATTTTGATAGTAATATTTTGTTTGTTTTTATTTCACATAAATGTAAGGAGTTTTCATGAATGAAATATCTTATGTATAGTCATATGGTCCTTAATACTATAGGAAAAAGACACTAAATACTGTATATATAAATCTTCTTAAGCTCTGTTTCTCTGTTTCTCTGTATTTTCAAATGAAATGAACCCACTTGTTAGATTCATTGAAAAAAATCATTAATTTACCTGTATCTCATTAATTTTTGCCTTAAATTATGGATACAATTAGAATGAAAAGTACACCATTTAGAAACGAGTTTCAAAGCAATCATTTTATTATGGAGCAATCACATTTTGACATATGCACTATCATATAAGGTAGATTTTTTAAATCAATCATTTTATTGGGAGCTCATACATCGCTTTTCATCATACGTCGTTCAATACATAATTACATATACTGTGCCAAGCACCCTCACTTGCCTGTCCTTGTCAACATTCTCTCAACATCTGCCTTTCCACTTGGGTCCTTGATATGAACCCCCCTTCTTTTCCCCCTCCAAACTTTCCTCCCTCCCCCACCCCGTCCTCATTACTTACTCTGCAGTCATTATTGTTTTGTCATATCTTACACTGCCCGACATCTCCCCCTGCCCACTCCTCCCTACGTCCCTCCTCCAGATAGGAGACAATCTGCAGATCCCCACAGCTGGCTTCCTCTCTCCACTCCACCCTCCCTCCACCCATCCGGCAACTCCACTCCCACCAATGACCCTGAGGGGTTTATCCACCCCGAGTTCCCTGCGTTTCCAGCTCCCATCTCCACCAGTGCACCTCCTCCAGTCCAGCTGGAACTGCAGGGCAGAGTTGGGACCATGGTGTTTGGGGGTAGGAAACCTTCAGGAAATAGAGGAAAGTTTTATGCTTCATTGCTACCTCACTGCCCCTTGCTACCTCACTGTCCCTTGACTGACCCATCTCCTCCCCATGACTCCCCTGTCAGTGGGTGTCCAATTGCCCACAAGTGGGCTTTAGGTCCCCACCCTGCTCTCCCCTTCATTCTTACTGATTTAATCCTTGTTCTTTGATGTTTGATGTCTGCTCCCCTCGTGATCACACAGGTTTAGAGTATCAGCTTGTTGATATCAAGTTAGCTGTAGAATGCCCTAATGAAAAATCATTTGTTCCTCATCTTATGAAGAGGAAATTATTGTTCTACGATGCTGTGGAGTTTGTTCTAACTCATACAACTCTGTGTACATTAGAACAAAACACTGCCTGGTTCAGTACCATTGCACAAATGCTATTGTGTTTGAGCCCACCGTTGCAGGCACTATGTCAATCCATATCACTGAGGATCTCCCTCTTTTGGGGGGCCAGATTTCTATGTTAACAAGAATGATATTATATTCCAGTTTCTGATCTTTCCTGACCACATCTCCAAAGTATGTGTGATAAAATCGTGTCCCCTTTTCTTCAAAAGAGCATGCTGACATTACTGATTCTCAGACCGATTAGCTTGCTCTTCTAGCTGTCCATGGCCTTTTCCACTTTCTTCACCAATATCATATTTCAACTGCATCGATTCTTCTGAGGTCCTCTTTATTCATTCTCTGGCTTTTGCGTGTAGCCGAGGCAACTGAAAACACCATGGCTTGGGTCAGGTGCGTCTTAATTGTCAAAGTAACATCTTGTTCTTTAAAGAAGTCTTGTGCAGCAGATTTTCACAGTGCAATTTTTGCATTATTTTCTTAACTACTGTTTCTAGAAGCAGTGACTGTGGATCCAGGCAAAATGAAACCCAGACAACGTCAATATTTTCTCAGATTATCATGATGTTATTTATTGGTCTACTTTTGAGGATTTGGGTTTTGTTTACATTGAATTACAATGTCTACTGGAGGCTGTAATCCTTGATTTTCGTAAGCAAGTGCTTCAAGTTGTCCTTGATTTTAGCAAGAGAGGATGTGAGCATGTGTCAACTTCATTTCACAGGTTTTAAATCCTCCCTTTAATCCTGATGTCAATTTCTTCATCATATAGTCTGGCATCTAATTTGCTCATCATGCAGATCACATAAGTGTGACGAATGGATACAACACCGATGCTCAAGTTTCTTGATTTCATATCACACAGTATTCCCTTGGCCTGTATTCCTTATATCTCACTTTGTGGCTTTATTTACATTCACGATTTTTCCCATGAAATCTTCAACTGCTGGCAATTCTGATCACTCAGATCACAGCCATCATAAAATACAAAAGTTTCTATTATTATATTAGAAAATGCTAAGGCTAATAGAGCAATGAAGCAACTAGCCATCAAACAAAATGTACTTTATTGTTGCAAACTTTTAAAATCACTGCAGCAAATACTACAGGATAGCATTTTAAATGCATTTTTATTTAATAAATCTCATTTCATAGTTCTTTTACAACTTCAGCTAGGGCCCACAGAATTTTGAGGGGAAAAAATCCAGTAAGAACAAAAATTTAATAAATTAGCTCCCCAATTGTGTTATTTAAGGTTTACTGTGCCAACCTGGTCAACAAACAAATAGGATATTAATTCAAGGGTGGAGAGATAAATGGCTCAATGAGCCTCAATTTTCTTGTCTCTTGCTCTTTGATGATGGGACCAGTGTGTGGTTGCCTTAGCTTGTTCTTGGCCTCAATTTGCAAACTATACTACCCATGGGACACCTAACCCATGGACTATGTCACTGTAGTGTGACTTTTCTTCAAGACCTGCTTCTCCACACTACTGGCATATACATCTTGAGTTGGGGACTGTCAGACCCTATCATCTGCCTGACTGTTGGTGACTGCCTTGCTGTTTGCTGCCAATGGCTAGATAACCTGAATCGCTCTACGGAGGACTACCCAGAGGTCCTCAAGATTTGAAGGCCTGCCAGTGTACTAGCTGTCTCACAGAAGTGAGTTGCACTGAGCCATTTGTACTGCTCTATAGATTAACTGTTTATTTCTTATGTTATATGTATGTATATGTGTGTATATATACATACACACATATATAATCATAAGTGCCCTGGTTTTGTTTCAATAGAGAATCCTGTCAAACATAATTGGTACCAGGAGTAGTTCTAGAGAAATAAAATCATAAATATAGGCTTCTGAAATTGGCTTCTGAGTCTGATTATGTTTAACACACTTATAATGCTATTTCTGCACCTAACAGCGTGGGTAAATCTGCCTCTCTTACTAATCCGTGGTTTGAAGTAGCAAAGCTAATATCTACAGTATTACCACCAATAGATGAAGTGCTGGCTAAAGGAGAGGCTCTGGGTGTTTTTATGTTTGATATTTCCCAACAGTTTTGTCAAGGTGACAACTGTAGTCAAGCTGATTGGCTGGTCCTCCTTATAATGGAAAGTGTGACTGAGGAGAGGGATGGTCTGAGAACCTCAGAAGTGCACCTTGAGTGCCAAATAACAGACCTCAAAGCTTCTGCCTGTGCTACAAAAGAGAATCTTCTCTCCTGCAGTAATAGAGCTGGCATTGCTGAGAACCAGGTCTCAAGTCTCTTCTATTTATATAGATGGATAGATAACATAAAAAATGAACCGTTAATTAATGTAGACAGCAGTACAAATGGCTCAATGCAGTCTAGAGCAGTGTCTGATACTAAAGGGAGGGCATTGATTGGAAAAAGTTGGGACCCTGAAACATGGGATGGGAACATATGAGCCTATGATCAACAAGAAATAGATATTGAACCTCTAGAAACAATTGAGCCAGTCCAATCAATAGATCCACCAACTGCCAGTTGAGGGTATTAATCCACAATCGATAATACAACGCACATTTGAGAAAATTAACCAATGTGATCAAGCTGCAATGCCAGGCCTCAGGGAGATACTGCTGAGAGTATGTGGGAAACGCCCTCACCAGTCATTATTTCTTCTAGACCCATAACTACAATGAAGACTCAGAAAGCTCCTAAAGGAAAAGTTGAGATAATCATTCAAGAAGTAGCATGCTAAAGCCACAAAGTTATTGTCAAGTTTCTAATAGATACAAGTAGAAGCCTGGGGAATATCCCTGGGAACGGTTATTAAGAGTGTGGGATACGGGTGCAAGAAATGTAATATTAGACCAGCGTGAGTTTCTGGATATTGAACCCTTAGGCTAATTCAATGAGAAAAAAAAGTTAACAAATTAGCTTTCCAACTTACGTTTCATAAATCTGTAAAACATAGAATATACAAAAAGTCAAATCATGTTTTATTTGTAGAAGTCATATTTTGCTGAATAGCAAAATATTTATTTAATTCTCAAAGAAGGGAGTTAAAATATATCAATGACAAAGTCTAAAGGAATTTTAATTCTAAGAGAATATTCCACCAAGTTTCCTCTGTTTTGTTTGTTTGTTTGTTTCCTCCCTTTAAATCTGCATTCTGAAAGCCTGGATTTAATGGAGAAAAAAGAGAGAAAAAGGGGAAATTTGAATATTTATTCTAATAAAAAGGTAGCAATAAGCCAAAATTGACTGACTTACCTTAAATAAGCCTGCATAAAGCTTTAGGCTTCCAAGTGGATATGAGTCACAGAATTAAATTTCATTAACAGAATAAAAAAGTTCCTTTTGGATGCACTTATATCTATAACTATAAATTTAAAGGATGTTATGTAAGCAACCATATAAATGTACAACTAATAAAAACCAGTATGTAATAATATGCCATTGCCTTTTATTAAAGCCATGAAACTAAGAAGCTAGTGCACCAGTATTTATATTAATTTCCATTAAGTTATCCTCTTGAAAATGGGCAATATTTTCCACTGACAAAGAGACAATCACAATGGTTGACTCCCAAATTAACAGGTAGTCAGGATAAAGACCTAAGCAAGGACTATTCTAGCAATATAGTCTGGGTTGCACAACAGTTAAGCACTCTGCTGCTGACTAAATTATTGGGCCCACCAGCCTCTCCATGGAAGTCCTCTGGAGCAGTTACACTCTGTCATACGTGTCACTCAGGGCTGGGACCCCTCCCATCCCATCCAAGAACAGCATGGAGTCTGAGAAGAGTGTGGAATCCAGATTAGAGGAAGACTCACTAACTACCTGTGATACAATGGTGACACAGGTTCACTTATGAAATTATTTGAGGCACTTATTGACGAAAGTCAAATATATTATAATCAGAAATATCACACTGAAGAAATTAACCTTGTTTCTGGATATATTTGATCTGCTGATTTAAAAAAGTTTCCTATTTTCCCTAGAAGCTCTAGTTTTTGTATAGAGAACTTATTCCACATGTCCCTCTTCAGTGTGCTCACCCATTAAAAAAATCAGGTAAGGTAGTATTAGCAAGCCTGAGATTGAAGAAGTGCATACTAGCTTGATTTAAAGTAGTTTATATTGTACTAAATATTTAGGTCAAGTTATACTATACATGATGTACAGTGATCCAAAGATGCATTTGGACAATATAAATCACATTCCCTTGGAACTTTCCCCAGGCATCACTTCACCTTTATTAGGAACTGCGTAGCAGGAAATGACCATTTTTTATCTTTCAAAGAAGATAGAAAGAAGTCATTGGACAACAAAAAGGATGCCTGATGGCACAGTGGGTTAATCAGAGTCAGCTATTCCAGTCCACTCTGCAGAAGTAATATGAAAATTCCTTCTTCTGTAAATACTGACAGCCCCAGAATCCAACAGAAACTATTCCTACAAGGTTAGTATGTATCATAATCAACTTACTGGTGATAAATTTGAACTATACCATAAATATCTCTGAAATATAAAATGAATCTGTTGGACAGACAGAATTCGAACTTGGACTGACCCATTTTATATTTCAGAAGTATTTATGGTATAGTTCAAGTTCCTTTACTAAAATTTAAGAGTTTCAGTTTTGTTATAAGATGCCATGAGTGAGTCCTTATAATGTTTCATCAGCCTCTTGAAACAATTTAATTGGTATACCATCAGTTTCTGGAGATGGAGTTTAGATAGATGATGATAGATGATAGATAGATACATGATGATGATAGATAGATAGATGATAGATAGATAGATAGAGAGATAGAGAGATAGATGATAGATGATGATGATGATAGATAGATAGATAGATAGATAGATAGATAGATGATAGATAGATAGATAGATAGATAGATAGATAGATAGATCGATGATAGATAGATAGATGATAGATAGATCTCCAGACATTCTCTAACACCTTTTTCAAACCAAAAAACTCCCACTTTCTATGTCCTGTGAGAACAGAGATTTGAATTAGACACAACATGGCAAGTCAGAGGAACAAGGTTCATGGAAAAAAAGCTGCAAAAAATCTACAGATTCGTGGCTATCCTGACAAGATTCCATTAGGCAACCCTACCCCTTAATGTTCTGAGTTTAGACACTGAGAAAAAGGAAGATGAGCGAACATCCTGCTAGATACACTAGTGTGGTCCTTGAGACTTAATGTAATCACGCAGAGAACTTATCCACTTCTTTCCTTACATAGAGAGATTAGTCAGCTCGGGGTGAGTGCAAATGGGAGTGAACCCTTGTGGGGAATATGGGCATAAACCTTTCTGAAGTTCATTAACTTCCTGAAGCTTTAGGATTGACAAAGATGCAGCACACACATTGGAGACCTGACAGATAGGGATGATTTCAATTGGCCTTGATCCCTGCTTTGACATTCAGCTCCAGCAAAGGTATTGCATGATGAAGGGCAGTTTCTTGCATATTGTCTTTTCCCTCGCTTTTTGACAGCAGATTTGGTTCCTCAGGCCATGTAGAAAAATGAACTCAAGATGGATTAAAGGTTTAAACATAAACTTGGCATTATGGAAAACACCCACTCTATAAAAAAACAAAATATAGGAAAAGGACCCATTGAAATATAGTATTCATATATCAAAAGTCTTCATGGTGAGTGAAAACAGAACCCACAAATGGAGCAAAGTGATTGGTCAATTCTACATTAACTGTATGACTAGCATTGAAAATCTATGGAAAAATGTAACACCTCAGTAAGAAAAATACAAATAATCTAACTAAGTGATAGGCAGAATGCATGAATAGGTAAATCATCAGAGACAGAATCAAAGCATTCGTTAATCATAAGAATGCTAAGAATCACAAGAAGTTATGTATGCAATACATAACTAAAAGATAAATGCAAATTAAAACAATGGTGAGCTACCATCTCATCCTGGAATTGATAACAAAAAGGTATAAAATAGAATGCTAAAAAGGATGCAGAAAGATTAGAAGATGTACACACTGCTGGTGAGATTGCATAATTGTACAGTCACTGTGGAAAATTAAATGGTTCCTTAACCAAATGCAAATAGAAATATCATATTGCTCAGCACTATCTGCTTCGTACAGACCTAAATAAAGAGTAAAACATGAGCAGACATATGCTCAGTAGTGCTTATCAAAGTGATATTCACATCGCAAAAAGTTGGGAACAAACAAAAAGTCCATCTCTAGAGTAATGAATAAATAAATTCTGGTACATACATATAATGGAATATTGTGTGTTTCTAAAAAATTCATAAAACTGTCAAATACTTCAAGACAAGAATGATTTTGGAAGACATTATGTTCAGCAAAGTTAGTCAATATTTTAAAGAAAAATAATGCAGGAGGCTACTATTATTAAAGAAAACAAAAGAAAGAAAAAGATTTTCATACCTGAACGAGCAGGCTTTGAAGGCAATGAAGAGGTCAAGCTATGGCAGGAAGAAAGGAGAGATAGGCAGAAGAGAGGGCAAAAACTAATGTAATTTCAATAGAGGTCAATTAACTAGGAGAGGAGAATAAGCAAACGTCCAGTTAGAGTGAACTTTGTGCTCTTCGTGACAAAACTTAACAGAAAGCCAAGTTTTAAAGCAACATTGTACAAAGTCATATAAGCTTACTAATTTCCATAAACCTAATATGATTATTTAGATGTTATTTTGGCCCTCATTAATAAATGAATATATGGTTATTATTAAAAAAATACTATTGTGGAAAAAATAAATTAAGGGTCCTGAGGGGTAGGTAGGGTTGGGAAGTGAGTAGATGAAGGGGATCTGATATCAAGGAGTTCAAGAAGAAAGAAAATATATCCTCAAACTGATTGTGGTAACAGTTGTACAATACTGCTTGATGTGATTGAGCTATGGAATGTTATGATATCTGTAAAAGTTCTTAATAAAATGATCTTTTAAAAATATTACCTCAATAAGTATGAGTAGAAAGAAAAGGAAAATGCTCTAGAATTGGTTATGGAGATAATTGTGCAATTTTGCTTGATCCAATTGAATTATTGAATTGTAGACATGTGGAGAAAGTGCCAATTAAACTGTTAACCCCAAAATAAATAAAATAAATAACAATAATAAAATACATGTATATACTATGAAATCAACTGGATTTCAAGGATTAAAGATTTTCAGAAATGTTATGTTAATTGCAGCCCACGTGAAGCTGAATTTAGGTTCTAAAAGTAAAAGAAAATTAAGAACTTGAATTCTATATATTAAATAAAATACATACTACATTTATAGTCAGAGTTAAAAAATTTGAATATTCTTCAATATTTCAAAGACATAAATAAAATCTTTGGAGTTGTTTTGCCTTGACCCTCCCCACTTTCATGTGATAATATTTTAGTTCATCAATTGGCTTATTGTGCTTTTGTTTTTAACAAAATTGTAAGATGCCTGTTGTTTTCTAGTCATTGTGTTAGAAAACAGGCATTATTTCTCTCAAATGCTATAATTTAAATATCTGAGATAAATAGGTTATATTTCAGTTTCTTAGAGAATTCAGGATTCAAGTATATAAATATCTTCCAAAAATTCAAAAAAGTTAAAATAAAAGACTATAATCTTAAATCAAGAGACCTAAAACCTGCTGTGATGCTCTGGTTGCTAAGATCTCTTTGCCTTTAAGAATCAATGATTCAATAATATATTATTCAACTACTCCAAATATGTGATGGGAAAAGAAAATAGTGAGTCTAAAATATATTCTAGAATTTATAAAAAATGATATGCATGACCCTGTATGAAATTATGATGTGTAAGCAGAAATATTATATATTTTCACATTAGATTTAATTGAACCTAATATATCTAATATAATCTCTTTATTTTTAGAAGGACAATTTTTCTATCATAAATCTCTCATTAACAGTGCTCTAGTAACATGAATACTTTGGTTTTAGATAGCTCTATCATTGCTGAAGGGAACTTCAACTATTTTGGGGATTTCAACAGGGAAAATGATGAAAGAAAATAAAAGTGTAATGCCTCAACCAATCATCTTTCCTGGAAAAAGGTGATAAAGAATATTGCATTCTATATTACCTTTATCTTGATAAAATAAACAGAAAAAGTACAAGAAACATTAGATATCCCCATTCAACCCAGACTTCCTTTCACTGACTGAGCCGGAGGTTGTTTCTGATAATTGTCTCACTGCTTCCTCTCCATAGCCCAAGAGCCTATTAACACCTAATAACAAAACACTGGGTTAAAAAACAAACAAAACTTGAGCATAATACCAGATTGAACATCAGGACTGTCAGCAGGAACAGACAGTCATGAAGCAATTCTCCCATATTATGCAATAAAACCTTTCAATTTCTGCACACTGGAAGCTAATGTTGGATGGGTCTGCTGCCTGTGGGAAAAAAAAAAGAGAATCTGTATTCATTTGGGTGCTATGTGTTTTTTATGGTTCAAAATACAGAAAAACTTGAGTGCCCAATTATGAACTGTGTATTTTGGGGCACAGAAGTAAACAAATCCTGGTGCTATTTAAAATTACCTCTTAGAGGTATATGAAAAATATAGAAGAAACACCAAGGAATAAAGTACATAAAATAGCTGATTCATAGAAACATTAATAACTTATAAAGTGTTTACTACTTGAGCATTTGTGCTATTTTTTCTATTTTACCCCTCAATGTACTAAGCATATAGCTAAATTATTTCCATTACCTTCTTAAAAAAAAGGAAATTAGCAACTGAAAAGGGTACACCAGTTACTAGATGCATATCTTAGTAAACTTTCCAAGTCAATTTAACTTAGGTGGAGCTTGCTTTTGTTGAAGTTTTTATTCAACATACACTTTGTTTTCCTGTGCACAAAAGCTGGCAGGATTAGTTCCCTTCATGAAATGGATTTTCTATCCTAGTTTTGGAGTAAAATAATTATAGCTAGACAATTTAACACATTACAGATAAGCCAGAGAAAGCCATGTGGTTAAGAGTATTCTCATAGTGTGATTTCATATTCCAACTCATAGTGACACTGTCAGTCAGGATCATTTATATGTGTGGGCTTTCCAGGCTGTAAATCCTTATCATTAGAAGCCCATTGTGCAACTGACTACACAATCAGGGATCCAGGAATTAAGAAAATATCTATTGAAATGTTTCATGAAAATGAACAACATGGCTAACTGACTGAAAGAGGTACATATTTGTGCCCATTCCAAAGAAATGTGACCAAGCAGCATTTGCACATTTTGAAATAATATTACATGCAAGTAAAATTTTGTAGAAAATAATTCTAAATTGCAGCAGTACATCAACTGCCAAAAATTCAAGGTAGATTAGGGATAGATCAGGGGATGAAAGATGTTATTGCTGAAAGATATTCATCTGTGGTGAATGCAGAGGGCTCTAGAAAGATGCTTATGTTGTATTGACTAAGTAGAAGCAGTAGAGTGTGTGGATCACAGCAAACTATGGATAATAGTGGAAAGAATGAGAATTCCAGGACATTTAGCTGTGCTCATGTGGAACATGCTAATAGATCAAGAGAATATTTTGACAAGAACAAGATTATACTAAATGGTTTAAAATCAGAATAAGTGTTTCAGAGCTTCCTCCTTTCAATATACTTTTTCAATCTGTTAACTCCAAATATAGTCTGAAATGTTGGATTGCATGAAGCAGAATGAGGAATCAGAATATTGCAATATGTTTAACTAACAACTTACAATATGCAGATGACACAGTCTTGCTTGCTGAAAGAAAAGGATTTGAAATACTAATGATAATCCAACAATACAATTTTCTGTGTGGATGATAACTCAATCTAAAAAAATGCTCAACCAAAGCTCAAAATAAAACTGCCAAGTTGAACTAGTGAACATCATGATAAATGAATAAAAGATTGAAGTTGACCAAGTTTTCATTTTACTTGAATCTGCAATTTTTATAGATGCTAAAGATGCATTGTATTGAGTAGATCTTTTACAAAAGATCTCTTTAAAGTATTGATGATTTGACTTTGAGAACGAAGTTTTCCTGATCCAAGCTCTTTAGCTGACCTGACTATATGTGAAAGCTGAACAGTGAGTAAAAGGCACAGCAATAATAGAAGTATTAAAATAGATGTTGGCTGGTGCAGATAGGAACTGGAAGTGCAGGGAATACAGAACAGATGATTCCTTCACGATCGGTGGTGAGAGTGGTGATACTGGGAGGGTGGAAGAAAGGTAAAGTAGAAAGGGGGATTCTATTATAAGGTATGTTATTCCAGGTAGACCAGCAAAACAAATTCATAAGCATGTCACAAATGTATATAAGGGAAAGGTTATATACAAGAGGTATAGAACATTAGGAAAGCATCCCAACCCGGTCCAGTTGAAGTCCATAAAGCCTGATATTAGACCAAATGTCCAATACCAATCCATTAGTACTCTTCAAATCCGTGAAGCACATACAATGATGCCAGGACAATCACAGGCCAGTGGGTGCAGAGGTTTGTGCATCCAGTGGTGGTAAAAGCATCTCAGTGCTGGCAGGGGTCTCCCCGTGGTCTCCCAAGCATCTGTTATCTTGTCAGTCGAGCATCGCAAGGGACTGAGTTTTTTGTCTTGTCAGTAGAGCATCTCCAACCAACTGAGCCCTCAGTCTCTCACCTCCATGGGGGAAAAAAAATCACAAGATTTCCTAGAATTCTCAGTGAAAACCATGCCCACACGGAGGTCTTATTGGCTATCTCTAGATTGATTGGCTACACACCACCCTTAAACTTCCAATCATGAGATTGGCATGAGTACATGACTGTTACCTAAGGTTCTACATATAACCTCCCTTTAGGTATTGGTAGAAAGGAAGTGGGAGAAGGGCGACATTGGACAGTGTATGATATGAAAAAATAATAATTTATAAATTATCAAGTGTTCATGAGGGAGGAGGTGGGGAGGTGTGAGGGGAAAAATGAGGAGCTAATACCAAGGGCTTAAGTAGAAAGCAACTGTCTTGAGAATGATAATGGCAATGGCACAAATGTATTTAGCATAAATGGATATATGTATGGATTGTGATGAGTGTATGAGTCACCAATAAAATGATTTTCAAAAGAAAAATAAATACTAAAAATAAATTGCTCCCATTGGAGTCTGGGTAGGCTAGAGGAACAAATTTCATAGACACACACACACACATATATATAAGGAAACGGTTTATATATAAGAGGAACAGGACTTTGAGCTCAGTGCAGTTCAAGGTCATAAGTTCGATATTAACCCATATGCCCGAAATCAGTCTATAAAGTCTCCTTCCGACTTAAGAGGTCACAGGTCAGTGGGTGCAGAATCCCGGCGCTGGCAGGGGTTTCCCCATGGCTCCTTGTTTCCAGGGCTCAGGATCCATCAGAAGCAGAAGCAACTCAGCGCTGGCAGGGGTCTCCATGTGGCTGCCCCAGTTTCAGAAGTCTGGCTCCATCAGGGCAAAGCCGTGTCATCTCTCCGCCGGCTCCTCCAGCTTCTCAGAAATTGCCATCTTGTCTTGCCTGTCATGTCTCTGAGAGTAACTCCCAACAACTGGGGAAGATAGCTTCTCATCGTCACAAGGGAAATATCGCAAGATTTCCCAGAAGTCTCAGGAGAAAGCCATGCCACATAGAGGCCTCATTGGCTACTCAATGACTATCTTCAGATTAACAGACTAGACTCCACTCATACATTTCAATCATAAAATTAACATAAGCACATGAATGCTACAAAAATAAATAAATAATAAAATAGATGTTGGTATATATTGACTAGTCCATAGTCTGCAAGAACAAACAAATCTGTCTTAGGGGAAGTATAGCCAGGATGCTCCTTAGAAATTACAATGCCTAGGCATCATCTCAATGCTCTGCACAAGTTACATGGTATAAGACAGGATCAAGAGAAGGTACTCATGTATAGTCAAATACAGGTCAAAATAGGAGGACCACCATCCAGATTGACACACTGATTGCCACAATGGGCTGAAACATAATGCAATTATGGGAAAGGCATAGTGTTTATTTCTTTTGTACATTGGGTATCTGTAATGTAAAAGGAATCTAACATCTCTGTGAAGTAACAAAGTTGTAATATTGTTTCAATGATTACTAGTTTAGAAAGTGTACTCTAACCTTTAATGTTACTATTGTTGTGTTGCTATGTGCCATGAATTCAGTTCCTAATCATGGAAATCTTACGTATCAAAGAAGGAAGCAAAGAACAAAATTTGTCCAACTCTGTCCTATCTCCATGAGCTTTGATAAGTTTGAATCCATTGCTGAGATTATTGTGTCAATTCCTGTCCTTGAGGGTTTTCCTCCTTTTTCTTCATCCACTACATTATTTATAAAACATGATGTCTGTTTTCAGCAACTGGCCTTTGCTAAGGACCTATCCAAAGTAAGCAAGATGCCATTCTTGCTTCTAATCCATATCTTAGTAGTATTTACTTTTAAGTCTATGTTGTATTCAATAGTTTTTCCCACCACAAAATTCAAATATACCCATTTTGTCATATTTTTCTATTATAAAAAAATCGTTTTATTGGTACAACTTGTACAACTCATAATAATCCATACATCATTTGAAGTAAGTGGACATGTTTGTACATGTGTTGCCCTCATTCTTTTCTAGACATTTACTTTATATTGAGCCCTTAGTATCACCTGTTTGTTTTTCTCCCCGCCGATCCTCATAACGCCCAGAGATTGCACACTGCCATTATTTTCCTTTTCACACTGCCTGGGTCTCCCTTTCCCTATGTTTCTGTTGCTCTCCCCCCCTTAGGAGAGTGTATGGTTATGTGTCAATCATTGCACCCTTTATTGGCATGATAATGGACAATCAAAAAGATGACCCAACTTTTTTCCATTTTTCATGCCAATAAATTGATAGTACAAAACTCACTTTGGGTAAGGCATGCCATAATGGGAAGCTGCAAACTTCCATTAGGAACTTGAATATGGAATATGTGGAGCATGCATCCTACCCTTTCCCATTATCATGACGCTAATTCTATCTTACAAATTGGACTAGACCAGAACATGTAGACCAGTATAGATAAGGGCTCGCAACACGAGGGATCCAGAACAGATAACTCCACAGGACCAATAAGGGGAGCTGCAATGCTTGGAGACTAAGGGGTGTGGGTGGGAGAGTAAGAACAACAGATCACAATGATCAACAGATGACCCCCAGCCCAGAAGAACTAAGAGAAGAAATGAGACAGGAGTCAGTGTAAGACAGGAAAAACAAAATAAGAATAATTTTAAATTTGATAATTTTGATAATTTGATAATTCCTTACGAGCAAGAATAGGGGAGGGAGGGGGAGGAATGAAGTGGGGGAAATGTGGAGCTGATGCCAGGTGCCCAACTGGAAAAAAATGTTTTGAAAAAAGATGATGATGGCATATGTACAGATGTGCTTAACAAAAATGAATATATGTATGGATTGTGATGAGAACTGCAAGAGTCCCCAATGGAATGATTTTTAAAAAGAGAAAAAAAAAGCTAGCCAGAAATGTGACACTTGAATGGACCTTACTTACTATATGCACTGCATATGGTGCCAGGAAAGCACCCACAATCTGAGCACCATGGAGCCAACACTCCTAGAAGTGCCTTCGTCATGTGACACCTTGCACCACTTTAGCTAAAAGTCTTTAAGAACCCAGATGTTTTATCTCTTAATATCCTGGCTTCATTTGCTTTCGTTACCACATTTCCTTAAGCACCCATTTTGTCTTCAGTGATTGTACTAGGAGGGGGAGAGAAGAGGGAGGGGATGATGGAACATCACAAAATGCCAGTCTGTTAGGATAAAGTGTTCTTGTATTGAGGGAGAGTATGAACTGAAGTTCAAGGTCCATCCACAAGATCAGTGTACTGCCTTATAAATATATGTACATAGACCAATATCTATTTTTATGGATTTAAGGACTTACATAAGTACACACCTCTATCTATAGTTTTGTGTCCTAGAGCCTTCCTCTGTTTTCTTTTGCCTACCCCCTGTCCCACCACCACATGGCCCCTTTTCCCACCTGTTAGTCCTTCCTCTCAACTAGACTGCTGTTGCTCCAACACCCACAGGATCACTACAACCTTTCTGTTGTTGGTTGTAATTCCCTAGTAGTTCCCCTTTCAATGGCACTGTTTGCACACCACATCCTTCCCCTCCCACACACCACCTCCCCCAAAGACCCTCGAGAGCCATTAGTCCCATTGTTTTCTCCCTGAGCTTGCTTTCCATGCCTGTCTTATATAAGTAGGCAAACCAACAATGTCATAGACCAAACAATAAGACAACAAAATATTTTAAAAAGAAGTAAAAATCACACATTCTTCCACGTCTGTCTTCTGGCTTTTATAACTCTCTCTACGCTGGTCCTGGAGGGTTCCAGGAGATACCCCTCCTAGCCTAATTATATTTGGGAACTCTTTAGAGGTTTTGTGGTTTGACTGTGCTCCAGTTGCTGATCTGTTATTCCCCCTTTTTGATTTGCCCCACTACAGGGTGTTCAGACAACAATATTTTCCTGAAATATGTCTGCATTATTGTCCTCTGCCACAGCACACTCCAATAAGGGGACAATATGGCTTGAGTTGTTTTCCCCATAGTCCTTTCTATGCCTTAGTAGCTCTGTGCAGCTATATCATCCTCTGAGCTTGGTGTGCCAATATGGACTCTAGGCCAACTGCCTCATTCTCTTTATCCTTCTTTATTTGTTTCCATGTAGGTGTGGCGGTTTGGCCCCTTTCCTCAACCTGAAGGCTTAGTGTTGTTCTCTGTCAATATGCCTTCAGGCCACTCCCCTCCACCCAAGGCAATTCTGAAGACCCAGTTAGGGGAACATAGCCCATATTCATTCGCTTTACGTTCAGCAGGGGAAATCATACCAGTCATCCTCCACACCCAAGAATCTGGGAGTTCTCCCCTTCCAACAGCTGAAGAAACTGCAGCCTGTAATTTGAGACCCTGCGAATGACTGTGAAGCTCCTGCCCACCACCGGTGATGCTCCACACTGTGGCAGCAACATATGCCCAACCTCCATGGTGATCTCAACTAGGGTAATTCCACATGCCAGCTATAGTGCTCTACACCAAGGAGGGTGCACGCCCTCCTCAGCACTCCAGCTGCAGAGGGAAACACAAACCACACGCCAACTGAGATGCTCCAAGCACTGTGCAACAAGGCACAAGGGCTTACTTCGAGAGTAGTCACCCATGTGGGCTCACAGCAACCCAACAGCATCCCATGAGAGGATTACCCAAATCACACTCCTAATAAAAGCATATTGGTCCACCAGGGTAAGAGTAAAACCACAGGAAGAATCAGCTATAGTCTGCCGGCCCAGCACAGCTACCTGAACGTAGTTTGGCTCTCATCAGATTCCCCCAAGAGAGAGACCAGTGTTTTTCGACGCTGGAGGATGGCACCAGGCTCCTCTAAAATAGCAGGTAAACAGAAACTAGCCCCAACAGCCTCAACAAAAAAAGCAGGAGAAAGAGAATACAATGTGAGAAAAGTCATGTACCTAACAATGTTTATAGAAGAAGCAGATATTGACCAGTCACAGAAAGAAATTCTCAGAATTCTGTTTGGAATAATACAAGATATGAGGAAAGCAATACAGAAAAAGGGGAAATGATAGAGGAGATAAAAGCACCACCCAAAAACGAAATATAAGACTTAAGGGATGAAATAACAAAATCTAATGGCAAATTGACAGACTTTGCCAACAGACGTGAGGAGGCAAAAAATCACACCAGTGACTTAGAGGATAACCAAGCAGACCTCAACAAATGGGAAAAGCAGTCAAGACAATCAGAATTTGAAGAAAATCTGAGAGCCATGTCTGTTGCTATGAAGTGGTATAGTCATGTGCTTATGTTAATTTTATAATTGAAATGTAGGAGTGGGTCTGGCCTGTTAATCAGGAGAAAGACATTGAGTAGCTGATGAGGCCTCTGTGTGGGCATGGCTTTCACCTGAGACTCCAGGGAAATCTCGCAATATTTCCCTCATGAAGATGAGGAGCTATCTTCCCTAATTGTTGGGAGTTAGTTTGAGAGATGATTAACCACAGGCAACGCAGAATGGCGGTGGCTGGGAGGCTGGAGTAGCCAGTGGAGAGACCACATGGCTGGAATGGCATACTGTTTTTACCTGAGCCCTGGAAGCGAGGAGCCATGGGGAGACCCCTGCCAGTGCCAGAATTCTGCACCCACTGACCTGAGACTTCCTGAGTCGGAAACAGACTTTATAGACTGATTTCAGGCATATGGGTTATTATTGGACTTATGACTTTGCACTGGACTGGACTGGGATGCCTTCTTAGGGCCACATTTCTTTTGTATATAAACCCTTTCCTTATACCTATATGTGTGTCTCTGAAATTTGTTCCTCTAGTCTACCCGGACTAACTCAATTAAGATAATTGAACTGCCAGAACAAGAAACAACAAAGAAGTCAACAGCAAAGATAGCAAAGGAATGCTTAGAGGAAAACTTCCCCAGCTTAATATACGAAAATCAGGCAATCATTCATGGGCTGGAAAGAAAACAAGCCAGACTGAATCCAACAAAGAAACCACCAGGACACATAATAGTTAAATAATCTTACTAGGAGGAAAAGGAGATCATAAGAGCAGCTATGGAAAAACAAATAACACATAAAAAGCTACCCCAATAAGTGTATTTTCAGAACTATCAGCAGACACGATGAAAAGGAAGAATGGAGTAACATATTCCAAAAGTTGAAAGAAAACAATGCAAACACAAGAATACTATACCTGGCCATATTATTAAGACAGATGGAGAAGTAAGAGTCTTCCCAGACAAGACAAATCTCAAAGAATGAATTAAAAAAAAAAATCCTACAAAAGATTCTTGGCGATCCTGCATAGGTAGAAGATCAATACTCTGCAAGTGCAAATAAGAGCCCATCACATAGAACAACTCCATGTATAAAGTGACAAAGAGAAAACAGTTCCCAAGATCGTATTGGCATAATAGTGGGAAGGAGGCAAAAATGAACCACACACACATACAACACAAGTAGATAAGATAGCTAGGTAGGAAAAAATCCAACACAAAAGGTACAAGATGACATCAAAGGGTCCACAGATGGATGCAGTAACATTGAATATGAATGGCCTCAACTCAGGCATTGAATGGCATACTAACAGATTGGCTCAGAACACATAAACCATTGATCTATTGCCTATGGAAAACCCTTCTCAAGATAGCAGACAAAAACAGGTTGAGAATTAAAGGCTGAAGTAAAATATGACAAGAAAATGGCAATACAAAAAAAGCAGGGGTATTGATCTCAATATCCAACAAAATTGATCTCAAGGTACAGGCCATGACAAGAGACAAGGAGGGGCACTATACAATGCTCAAGGGAACAGTAGAGCAAGAATCAGTGAGCATAATAAATATATACATGCCCAATGAGAGACCTGTGAAATTCTTAAATCAAACACTTCAAAAGATGAAAAAAAGAAATCTAAGTTTCAACAATTATAGCTGGTGACTTTAATAAGCCACTCGCTGAAAAAGACATCACTGGAAACTCAACAAGGAGCCTACAGATCTAAGCAGCACACTTAGACCACATGACTCAATAGGTATTTTCAGACCTTTCCACCCAAATGCAAAGAAATCACATCATTTTCAAGCCAACCATGGCACATACTTTTTGCTAGAACACATGCTGGGACACAGGGAGAACCAGAGTAAAATCACATAGAGATTCTATAGACGTCTCTCTCTGGTCACTGTGCCATAAGGCAGGAAATCAACGGAGGTACTCTGAAGAAAACAAGGGCAAAAAATTGGAAGATGAATAACTCTCTATTGTAAAAGGAGTGGGAATCGACCCAGAGCAGAGATTAAAAAAGGAATTTTCTAGAAACCAATGAGAATGAAAATGCGATATACCAAAACCTTTTGAATACAGCAAAGACATTTAACAGAGGAAGGCTGATAGCAATCACAGCACACATTAAAAAAAAAAAAGACAAGAGACTTGTGGTTGATACACTGGCACAAACTTACACCAATTAGAACAGTCAGCAAAAAAATACTGCTAACAGCAAAATGACAGAAATAATAAAAATCAGAACTGAGATACACAGAGAGAAAACAAGAGAGCTATGGAAAAAAAATAATGCAGCAAAAGTTGGTTCTTTGAAATAATTAACAAAATTGAAAGACCAATGACAAACCGAACCAAAGAAAGAATGGAACAAATGTCAATAGGTAGGATGAAGGATCAAACAGAGGACAGAACAATGGACCCTAAGGAAATCCAAAGGGTAATTCCACAGTACTGTGAAGTCTGTACCCTAATGAATCCAACAACTTGGAAGACAGGGACAAATATTTAGAAACATCATCCTTCCCTAGACTACCCCAGATGGATGTCAAGAACCTCAACAGGCCCAGAGCAAAGGAAGACATAGACAAGAGTATCAAAGGATTGCAAAGAAAGAAATCCCCTGAGATAGAAGGCTTCACAGGAAAATTCTACCCAGCATTCAGAAAAGAACTGACATCAATCCTACACAAACTCTTCCAGACCATAGAAAAAGATGGAAACCTCCCCAAAATTTATATGAAGCTAGTATAACTCTGATACCTAATGCGGGCAAGGATCCCACAAAAACTGAAAACTACAAACCAAAATCCCTAATCAAAATCCCTAATCAAAGGAAAAATTCTAAACAAAATACTGGCCAATAGAATGCAAAAACGTATTAAAAAATAATTCTCCATGACCATGAGGGATTAATACCAGTGATGCAGGGATGGTTCAAAATACAAAAGACCATTAGTATTATTTGCCACATTGACAGGGAAAAAAAAAATTATAAGAAACATGTGATAAAATTTATAGATGCAGAAAAAGCATTTGATAACATCCAATAACTATTCCTGTTTAAGACACTCAAGAAGATAGGAACAGAAAGGAAGTTCCCCAATATTGTACAAGCTATATCTGAGAAACCAACAGCCAATGTGGTAGTGAATGGAGAAAAGATGAAAACAATTCAACTGAAAAAGGGGACCAAAAGGATGCCTTTTTTCTCCACGCCTATTTAACATTGTGCTGGAGGTCCTAGGTAATAACATAAGACAAAGAAAAGACATCAAAGGTATTGAACTTGGAAAGGAAGAGGTGAAATTTTCATTATTCACAGACAATATGATTCCATACATTGAAGAACACCTAAATTTCACAAGTGGTGTGTTAGAGGCAATTACAGAGTGGCAAGATATAAGATCAACTAATACAAGTCTATTGATCTGCAATACACATCAGACACAATAACAGAAGAGGTGTTTAAAAAGGTAGTACATTTTATAATAGACAAACACAAATTGAAATATTTAAGGATCTACTTGACCAAAAAAAAAACAAAAGATTTGTATAAGGAAAATTATAGAACACTATTACAAGAAACCAAAAGTGACTTCAACAGATGAGAGAATATTCCGTGTTTGTGGATTGGAAGACTCTCCATAGCAAAGATGTCATTTCTGCCCATGACTCTATATAAGTTCAATGCTATCCCAATACGAATACCACCAAACTTCTTAAAAGAATTGGAAAAACTTGTTACCAACCTCATATGGAGAGGGAAGAAGCCCAGAATTAGCAGAGAAACCAAGTAGAAGGAAGAAGTGAGAGGATTTGGTCTACTTGACTTTAGCACATATTATATAGCAACAATAGTCAAACGTGTGTTGTACTTGTATAATGACAGACATAAAGAAAAATGGAAAAGAGCTGAAAACCCAGAAATAAAAACATCAGCATACAGGCAACTGATTTTTGATAAGGGCCAAAAAATATTAAATGGGAAGTTGATGCCTTCTTTAATAAATGGTGCTGGAAAAAATGGATATCTATTTACAGAAAAATTAACCAAGACCCTTACCTCAATCCATGCACAAGGATAAATTCAAGGTGAATCACAGGACTTGAGGTAAAACCTCAAACAATTAGGGCTAATACTCAGGGAATTCAGACAAACCTGAGACTTTGGAACAGGGAATACATAGACTATCAGAAACAGGAAAATATATGAATAGAGAGGAGTCACAAATTGACAAGTAGGATATACTGGAAGTAAATCAACTGTGTACATCAGAATAATTCACCAAGAGAATAATAAGAGAGTTCAGCAACTGAGAAAGCATCTTCCGCAATGACACATCAGACAAAGGTCTTAATATTAAGATATATAATACTTTGCAAGCTTAAAATAAGAGAAAAAACTAACTGCCCACTGAGGAGGTAGGCAAAAGGCCTGTACAGAAGTCTCACAGAGGCAGAGATCTGACTGGCTAATAAACATATGACAAATGTTCCAGATCATTAGCCATAAGAGAAGTGAAAATTAAAACAACTATGAGATACCACCTAATACCCTCAAATATAGCCCAATTCAAAAAATCAGAAAAAAAGAGTGGTAGGGATTATGGTAAGATAGGAATTCTCACCCCCTGCTAGTGAACCTGTAGGTATGTTCAGCCACTGTGGAAATCATTTTGATGATTTCTAAAACAGATGGAAATTGAGTTACCATAAAACCCAGCAATCCCCTTATTGGGCATATAGCCAGAAAAGACAAGAAACAAACTACTACCAGACAACTGTGCTCCAGTGTTCATTGTGGCACAGTTCACAATAACAAGGAGTTGGAAAGAACACAAATTTCCATCAATAGATGAATGGAATAAAAAATGATCATACATACATACAATGGAGTACTACGCATCACTGAATAGGCATAATGAAAGCATGGTGCACATCACCACATGGGAACACCTGGAGGAAATTCTTCTATGAGAAGTAAGCCAAGAGTAAAACATGTACAACATGAGTCCCCTGAGGTAAGCTTAAAAAAATGCAAAAGTGGCATAAAGCTACCGCATACACAAATTCCTGGGGTCAGATCCAGGTGGTATGGCAGAAGTCAGACCAAATCCTGGGCTACATATGGTAGCCAACTAAAAATGGTGGTGGGGTGGGGAGATAGCAATATGTAGTGGGGGGACAGAGGACTAACTGACCCAAGGGGAGGGTATTGTTTATATCTCCACAGGAAAAGAGGGACCAGACTTGACCAGAATTAAACCCAGTGTTCCAGGATGTGAATACAGCATTATAATCAGTGGAGTGGTCTAAGGACCCAGCCTCAATCACAATTATGTGGACAGACGTGCCTCCCTACAGAAGAATTTACTTTTGAAGACAGCACTGAAGCTGCAGCTCAGAGAAAGGAACATGTTTGAGCAAAGTACACCCAAGCAAATGAAGGGGAAGGAAGAAAGAGTGAAGGGAAATCTGGCCCACCAAGCCTTGAGGACAATATTCCCACTCAGAACAACCAGTACACAGAGAGGACCATATTGCTGGCCCCACTCAGAGACACACAGGAGGTACAACACAGGAGGTATGGAGTCAGGTTTGCATCTGGTCTGACCCCATCTCACGGAGGCAAAACACTAAGAGCATGCAGGAGAGCAGCAGGGCGTGCGAAACACGGGGTCAGGGCATGGAACCCCATCAGACTCAACTCAAGGACATGCCTATTGGTCAAAAAAGAGACCATGAATTATTTACAGGTTTTTCTTTTATATTTTTCTATTATTATTGTTATATTTCTGCACATTGTTTTATTGTTGTCATTTTGTTTTCTTTTGTTGCTTCATCCTGCTATGTCTTTTTAGTGCATATTATTATCTCTGCAGGTCTATCTAGATAGGGTAAGGTGCATGAATATTCTGAAGGAGAAAACAATGGACTGATGGTTCTGGGGGGAAATTGGGGAGGGGTAGGTGGGGGAAGGGTAGAGGTATTGACCAACCAAGGGACAAGAGAACAACAAGTGATGCAAAAATCAGTGGCAAGGAGGTGTTAGAGGTCTGGTAGGGATTTTTCAAAGATAAAGTAACTGAAAGAAATTACTGAAACTGAAATGAAGGCTGAGCATGATAATGGGACAAGAAGAAAGTAAAGGGAAATAGAGGAAAGAAATGGGAGGCAATAGGTAAGTATATTTCTATATGATGATGGGGAAATAGATCTTTATGCATATATTTATAGCTTTAATATTAAGGTAGCAGATGGACATTGGGCTCCCAATCAAGTACTGCCTCAATTCAAGAATGTTTTATTCCAGTAAATTGGCATTCCATGATTGTCACTTTCCCAACATGCTGAAGACAAATGTGTGCATAAGCAAAACGATGAAGAAAGCTGATGAGACCTGTGGCGGTCATGTGCTTATGTTAATTTCATGATTGAGATGTAAGGGTGGAGTCTATCCTGTTAATCTGGAGATAGCCTTTGAGTAGCCAATGAGGCCTCTGTGTGGGCATGGCTTTCTCCTGAGACTTCTGAGAAATCTTGTGATATTTCCCTCATGGAGATGAGAAGCTAGCTCCCTAGTGGTTGGGAGCTAGTCTCAGAGATGGTGAATTACAGACTAGACAAGATGGCAGCGCCTGAGGAGCTGAAGGAGCCAGAGGAGAAGTCACATCGCCTTACTCTGATAGAAGCAGACCTCTGAAGTTGGAGAAGCTACATGGAGACCCCTGCCAGCAATGAGTCACTTCTACCACCACTGGATGCTGTTGATGAACCCTGAGCATTGGAAGTGAGGAGCCATGAGGGGACCCCTGCCAGCGCCGGCATTCTGCACCCACTGGCCTGTGACTTTGTGAGTCGGAAGAAGACAGTATAGACTGGTATCAGACATGTGAGCTAATATCAGACTTATTACTTTTGTACTGGACTGGGTTGGGATGATGTTCCATTCCTCTTGTATATAAACCTTTTTGTTGTATTTATATGTGTGCCTATTGATTTGTTTCTCTAGTTTACCCGGACCAACACAAGGTCTGGCTATCAAAAGATATAGCATCAGGGACAGGAGGGGTGGGCTTAAAGACTTGAAGGTAAACAAGCAGCCATCTAGCTCAGAAGTAACAAAGCTCATATGGAAGAACAGCAGCCTGTGTGATCACTAGATGTTGGTAGGATTGGATATCAGGCATCAAAGAACTAAGAATTATATCATTGTAAATATGGGGGTGCACAGATTGGGGACCCATAGCCCATTTGTAGGTAGCAGGACATCCCCTTACAGAAGGGTCATGGGAGGAGATGAGCCAGTCAAGGTTTAGTGTGGCAATGATGAAACATACTACTTTCCTCTAGTTCTTCAATGCATCCTTCCCTTCACCCCCATCATAATCCCAACTCAACCTTTAAAATCCGACTAGACCAGAGGATGTACACTGGTACATAAAGGAACCCGAACCAGTGAATCCATGATAGATTATCCCTTCAGGACCAGTGGTGAGAGTGGTGATTCCCGGGAGACTGGAGGGAAAGAAGAGTAAAAAGGAGGACCTGATTATAAGATAAGGATCTACACATAACCTCCTCTCTGGGGTACAAGCAACAGGGAAAAGGGTGATGGGAGACAATGTACAATGTAAAATACAGCAAAATAATGATAATTTATAAATTATCAAGAGTTCATGAGAGAGGGGGACGCATGGAGAGAGAAAAGATGAGATGATACCAAGGGTTCAAGTAGAAAGCAAATGTTTTGAGAATGATGAGGCCAACAAATGTATAAATGTGCTTGACATACAATGGATGTATATATGGATTGTGATAAGAGTTGAATGAACCCCGATAAAATGATTTAAAGATAAAAGAAAAAAATGAAAAAACTTCAACTGTCTCTGATATTAGAAGGATTCGGAATTTAAAGAAAAAAACTTACTTATTATATTTAAGTGTAACCCATGGAAACATTACATTCAAAATGCAATAGTTTCATGAAAACCAAATAATGTTTTCAGAAGGTATTTCTTAAGACAAGATTTAGGCTACAAACATCTTATATATACTATTTAATTATATTTTATTACTTCTTATATTTGCTAATATTAATGATTTTTAGTTACTGTCACAATCCACAAAATAAAATTCATAATTTCAGTGTTGGCAATTACTTTTTCAAATTATATTGTACTTTTAGAATGAGAGACATAATTTTAAATGTCAGATATAATTATAGAATAATTTAACTATTTTATTGTTTAATTCTGTGTTCAGAAGCAAGTTTTCTTTGGTGTCATAAAGAAAAATCCAAAATGAAAATTGGTATGAGTAATGGTCACATATTTAATAATTACAATGATTGAATGGAATCAGTGCAATCTACCCACAAGGTATTATAGTCAGGAGGAATTATGCCAAGACTTAAACATGATGAAAGAAATAAAACCCTGGGACAAATGTCTATCTAATGAAGATCGTACTGGAGAAGCTGGGGGTGGGACAATACTGGAGCCAGTGATAGTAACATCTGGAAAAAGATTACATGAAGCAAAAAGAGCTGATAGTGAGATGTAAGCTAGCAAATTATCTGATTTCAAAAAATGAAACAAAGCCTATATTCCGTGTACATGCACAATGTTAAATCTAAATAGCAGGCAGAAAAAATACCATCTTCGCTCAGGATTATGAATAAAATAATGAGATTTTTCAAATGGCAAAACAATCTAGTTGGCCTACATGGCTTATTCTCTGCTTTCCTTAAACCTCCTCTGCTATACCATCTAATTGAGCAATCGTGAACAAACTCTATTATTTTTCCTGCAACCTTGCCTGGAAGGCCATTCTTCCCATTTAAACATCTCTGCATGAAAAACAGATTCACAACATCTGGTCTGATTTCGTTTTCCTTTAATTTTCATTTTGTTGCCTCTTCCATTTTATTTCGCTTTCCAATCATGTTTATTGAGTTGCAAATACCAATCTTCACTTGTATCTGTGGTCTTTATTTCACTGTGTATGTTTAGGCTAGGAGTTTATCTTCTTAAGAGAATCTACAAAATAATAACTTATGAGATTATAATTGTCCTGGATTTTCTCACATAGTCAGAGAATTGGCATAAGCTTTATCATTTTATATTATCTATATCATAACACCTCTGAGATAAATTGACCTGGAATATTTCTAAATGCTATGTACTCATGATCTTTCATTTATCTCCCTTCATGCACCTCATAAATCTTACATTTCCTACTCCACGGAGTTCTCAACATTTTTTCCAAGAAACTGATGACTCAGAATGATCTCGTTTTAATACAAAAATCACAAGACATTAAAGACTATTAAAAGTCTATGATAATCTTGGTTCGATTTTTGACATTCAGGAGTAAGTTCAAATATAGAGCACCCTATATTCCGCCCTTTGCTGGCATGTGTGCAAAAATAGGGCAATTATGTAATATTATAAAATGACATGGTGCAACTTAAGTAAGAACTAGATTATTTTTTTACCTTTCCTATTCACATCAATCCTTAGACATAGCTTGATCAAAATGTCATCTGTTATAAAACGAGTACTAAGTCAAACTGCAGAATGTCTTTGTTCTTTTTGCTGCTAGAACACAGACCTGTTCTGTCATCCTGCAAAAACTGTTCTCTGGGTCTTAGTTCACTTTCAATGAAAACAGTCATATGATCAATTTACTTTATTCCTGTTTTCCAAAATTGTGTTTTCATGAATCTTTTTATGACTTACTCAAGGCTTAATTTTTATATTGACTTCCTTATAAATTTTGCTGCCATATACTAAGAATATAGAAAAGGATTTTTTCCTGACGTTACAAAAACATACTTTAAAAAACAATTCTCTACTCCAGTTAACCAAAGGCTATAGAACCTCTGTTTATAAATTATTTATATAAAAATTGTCTCTTTATTAAAGTGGCAAACTTTAAACATTAAATATAAATATAATAATGTTTTAAAATTTTAGGATCATTGGAACAATGAAGACATACTATCATATAGACATTGTGTGTGTTATCTGTAGTGCACCCATATAAAACATATGATTAGATTATTTATAAAGACAAAGCAGGCTTATAAAGAAAAAGTGAAAAATAGAAAGCTACTGCTATTGAAGTAATTCCTCATAGTGACCCTATGTAGGGTCTCTGAGGTTACAATTCTTTATGGGAGCAATTCGATCTTTCTCTAGTCGAGTGACTAGTGGTTTTGATTGCCAAAATCAAAGTAAATAATTGTGCTTACTTGACAACATCACCAGTCCTCCCTGGAAAATAGAAAAGACTTACACCAATAAATCAAACAAAACATTTCCAAATCTATTATATGTTTGCTATGTGTTTTCTGGCAGTCAAAGGGAAAAATGATTAGACAATTAGTTATTATTACTACTTCATATGTTGTTGGTGCTAGGTGCTGTCAAATAAGATCCAACACAATGAGACTCATAAAACATTGTTGGGATTTTTGCCATCTTCAAAATTGCTAAATTTCAGCCTACATAGAAATGAAAATATCCTATCTTTAAGTTCTTAGCCAATCAGAGATTCATAGGTTGATATTGCAGATGATGTGCTGCATAAGAGGTGTTGGTTGAGGAGCCTACTGGGATTACCCTAAACTCTCCAAGTCATCAATACAGGTAGCTATGAAAAAGAGTAATTTCCCTCCCTATCTTGCTTGGATATGTGGTCAATTCAAGGAAGCAGCAAGAGTTCCAACAGCATATTTTACTAGGTAGATTTGCTGCAGAAGACCTCTCTCGAGTGTCAAAGAGACAACATGTCACTTTGAGCACAAGCTGTACCTGATCCAAGCCATGGCATGTTCAATTGCTTCAAATGCATATGAAAACTAGACAATGAATGAGGAAGTTCAAAGTAGACATGATGCATTCAAACTATGGTGCTGGCAAAGATTAGTAAATGTACAAGGGATGATGGTAGAACAAATCTTTCTTAGACGAAGTAAGGTCAAAATACTTCTTGGTAATAAGCATAGGAAGACTTTGCCCTTCACACTTTGAACATACTATCAGGAGACACTAGTTTCTGGGAAAACAACATGGTTCGCAATGTAGTAGGTCATTGTAAAAAGGATGGCCCTCTATGAGACAGATTCATACAGTTACTGTAAAAATGAGCTCAAACATACCAAAAATGGGCCGATGGCACAGGGCTGGCAATGTTTCTCTCTGTGGTACCTAGGATTTGTGAGTACCTAGGTACTGTGAGTTGAAACTGACTAGAGGCCACCTAACAACAAGCCAGGAGGCAGCGGGTTCGCTTGCTTTGATTTCATGTCTGTCAACTCATGAGAATGCCTCAGAATTATGAATGGCCACCTGCACTACTGTTGTTTGCATCTGTGTGTATTCAGTATCTACTCTTTTTTCTACTCTTTATATATGACTGAGAACAGAGAAATATACATTTTCATTAATCAAATCCTTATAAATATATCTAAAACATTGCTGTTTCTTTTCTGACCTCATCACAATTCTGTCAATAACACAATTCTGAACAATAACAGTATTAATGTTCTTTCTTATACGCTTATACTCTACATCATAATACCTTGGTCTTATATCCTGTTTCTTCATATCTTGTGGTAGATGAGCTTACAAGGTTCTACTTTTTCTTGGTGATTTACCCATCAAGGTAGGCTTCACATTAAATCTGTTGGTTTTATAATTTAACTCTGACTTCAGAAAGGTTGGGAGCTTTTTGGAAGATCATCAATAAGAATGAATACTGTGGAAACCCTTTGGGGAAATTCTACACTGTACTGCAGGATTGCTTTGAATAGAAATCTAATTGAAGGCAATAGGCTTTACATTCTCATTCCTGCAATAAAGGCGCCTGTATGGCACAATAACTACCACTTGACTACCAGCTAAAGGATGGTAGTTGGACCCACCCAGAAAAGCCATGTAGGAAAAGTTATGGCCCCATAAGGATGATAGCCAAGGAAGTCCTATGAAAGTTATATAACATGGGCAATCACTGTAAGTTAGCATCAGCTCCATGGCAATTTTCTCTTTCCCTGTATTGTATATGTTATATAAACTGTGTTGTTTGTGTATCCAGTGTTCCAGGGGAATAAAGAAAAATTCATTCATATTTGTTTTCTGTATACTTTGCCAACATTTCAAACCTGGAACTGTATGAAGAAAAGTCAGCCTAATCATAACAATCAGCTATTATATATTATTTGTATTTAGATGATGTTGCCATGTATTCTAGTCTCCTGTA